>VWZO01012382.1:863058-888355 GCA_013396975.1 Bucco capensis
CTAGATCTCTTCAAAAGCAGCACTGATATTACTATCAAAGGTATCAAAATACTTGTTTTAAAGATGAGAAAAAAAAAATGCATCATGTGAGGTTAACCTTTTACCTTCAACAGTTTCATTTCAAAAGGCTGAAATTCTTAGGGTAAAATTCAACCTTTCTACTTCTTCAAAGGACTCAAAGGTTAGAAGAAACTAAAAAGATTCCTAGAAGACTCTAGGAAGAAATTCCAACAGAGTCAAGAGAGAAAGCTCATCAGGAGCCTTCTAATTGCTATTGCACTTGACAGAAACTTGAAGACAGTATAAAAAATGAGGTGCAAGGAGTTTTGCAAGCTTATTAATCAGCTCTAGAGTGCTACAGCTTCAATTTAATGGAATTCTGCCCTCCCATATTGACATCTTATCTGTTCAGTTCCAGTAAGTGAAATCACTGCTTTCTTTTACTTCAAAGCATCTGAGCACATTTCTGCTTTCTGTTCAGTTTCAGCTATGCCTGAAAGAACTCACACCCAGAATTAACAGATTTGTGTCTTCAGAACACTTAGTGAATGTGTTACCTAGCTTTTGGTTCACAGCAATGCTTGAAGGCTCCAGCTGAGACACCAATTCCATATTACTGGTGGCTATACTACATTAAAAGGAGTACAGAAGAAAAAGGGGGGAAATACAAAGGGGTAATGTGCTGAATATCCCCTAATAGGTCACTGAGAGGGCAAGCAAAAAGGCTTAAGAAGATTTAAGTGTGCCAGATTAGTAAAGTCTTCCTAGTTCAAAGGGACACCTCAGAGTTACATCTAGTAAGAATCATCACTTTATCTTCCCTCAGAGCTACCACAGTGCAAAAACTTCTCCAACAGAAGGCCACACAGCACAAAAAGCATCATTAGAACTAACTTAGTAATGGTCAGAAGTGATAAACACTGACAAGAAAAACATTAGAGTTACCTCAGCCTCCCTAAGCTAAGGTTTAGGCAGAGTAACCCTCCTTCAGTCCCTCTGCAACACCTGCCTACACTTTATTTTACTTACAAGAAAATTAAGTTCATAGATTCAAATCATTCCCCAACAGGTAAAAACTGTGTTTAGTTTAAAATAAACTTGCAGTACAACATTCAAAAACCCAGGGGGTTCACTTACCTTCCAGTAAAAGCAGCAAACAACTTCTCTTTGTTTCACCTCAGCCATTTTACCTCACCTTTCGCCTCAGCCATTTTACCTCACCTCCCGCCTCAGCCATTTTACCTCACCTTTCGCCTCGCATCCACACTGCTTCTGAACTAACTCAGTCTTCTTTTTCTCTAGCATCTTCTATCACCACCACCAGCAATTAAAAAAACAAAATTAAACACAAATTCAAAAAGAAACAAAAACCTTCAAACTTACAAGCAAACTTCTTCTGATCATAACTCCTCTACTGAAAAAAAACCCTCCTTTTTTTCCTCTCTGCTTTTAATCCTGTGTGCTCACCCTCCCCTACTCAAGCTCATATAGCACACACCTGTGTGTCCTGACTCTCCCTACACAATCTCTCATAGTTTACACTAGGTCCTGACCCTCCCCTACTCAAGCTCATATGGCACACACCTGTGTCCTGACTTGCCTTGCTCAATCTCATACTTTACACCTAGGTCCTTGACCCTCCCCTACTCAAGCTCATATAACCCACACCTGTGTGGCCTGACCCTCCCTGCTCCATCTCTCAGGCTCCCCATTTGTGTCCTGACCCTCCCTGCTCCAGCTCATATACCACATACCTGTATCCTGACCTTCTCTGCTCCAGCTCTTTTGCTCCACCCCTAGGTCCTGATCCTTCCTGCTCCAGCTCTCAGGCTCTATACTTGTGATTCATAGATTAGCTAATTTTCCAACCTCAAAACTGGGAAATTAAAGCTTGGTGTTCCATTGGCAGGCTGTTCACAGAATGAATGTTAGGGGTTGGAAGGGCCCTAGANCAGCAGTTCTGTTTCTACTGTTTGCTGGTGGATTGTTGTTTTTTTTCTCTTAGAAGAGGCGTGAGCTCTGAAAACAAGGTTTTGTGTTTCCTTTTCTGTGTTTTTATTTGTTTGTTATTATTTTGGTTTTGTTGATGTAGTTTCTGTGTTTATTAATTTGTTGGTAATACTTGAGTTAAGGAGATGTTTTCCTTTTAGGAAAGTTTTGTTTGAAATCAGAAGTATTGTGAAAATATTGAAAGCTCTTGTTGTTAATAAAAAAGAAACCTTTTAGGTTTTGACCCATTTTGTCTTCTAATATAAAATTAATAGCATAGGTGTTAGTTTATGTGGTACTTAGTTCTTAGCTTGTGTGACAACAATAGGAAGTTAATGACTCAAAATGCTGCTGCTGGGGATGAGGAGCTCCTTGGCTTTTATTCCTCCATGAAACTATGCAGAGCAGAGTTATAGGAATACCTAGAAAATAAGACTATCCAGAAAAGTAGTAAGAGTATTATCCTATAAAGCACACATATAAATAAAGGTTGGCATAACAGGCTGTGTGATCTGAAGCACTTCAGACCAGTTAGAGCTTCAAGAAGAGTTTTGGCTGTTTGTTTTTCCTCAGGGGTGCATTTGCTGGCAATGGGAGTGCTGTTGAAGTGAGATTTTTGCTAATATTAGATGACTAATAGTGCTTCTATGATCAATTATTGAAGCCTCCTTGAGAGATGAGAGCTGCTTAAACAACAACTGCTTTGTAAATCAGTACCTCTGTGCTGTGAGTTATTCCACCAGTGGCTTATTGGGGAAAGAAATCTGTGTGAAAGCTTTTATTTTTCTATCCTAATATTCCCTCTTGGTTGTTTTGAGTTTTTTCCTTCAGGGCCTGGTTCCTGTGGTTTGCCTTTTCTCTGTCAGATTATTTTTTTTGTGCCTTTTTTCAGCTGAAAAGACAAAAGCTGAAGAGAACATGGGCTTGCTCAAGAGATTCCAAGTGCTTCTCTGGCTCTCCTGAGGAATGAACCTCCTTCTTCTAGTGGTTCTAGCAGTAAGATGCTTTAAAAATTGAATTTATCTGAGGTAAGCTCATATTAGGGGTGTCAGAGAACAGACTTAATAAGAATTAGCACAAAATGTATCTGAACAGCAATAGTTTGTGTTACTGCTAAGTAAAATACAGGAGAAAATATATGGTTTCTGGACATATTTTGGGTGGTTGAGGTGTTAGAGCTGGGGGAGGAAGAATAAGGTGTAAGGAATAACCTAACACAAAAAACCCCAACCCAGCAGAGCCTAGAAGCATGTGGGGGAAATCCTTTCTCTATTAGTTGAGGTGCAGGAACAAGCTAGCAGATGTTGGGCAGGCTCTTGGCATATTATTCCTGGAAGAGGTCACTCATGCAAATGTGAAAGGGGCTGGAATGGAGACAGCACCAGGGGAGAGTGTAAAGAAGCTGCTTTGTGGGTGTTTCCATCTGAATCTACTCTAGGTTTAAGTCAGCTTACTAAGACAATTACTCTAGACTTGAGTCTAGACTCATCAACAGCAGCACAGGAACCCTGTAAACCTAGCTGAGTTCCTCCAGGGTTTTTCTCTGAAGCCTTTTTCCTTAATGCCTCTGATCTCAAGCATCAGTTTCTCTCTTTCCTGACTCTCTCTGCTGAGAAGTGCATGATGCCTTTCTCCCATGCTGTGCTGACATTCACAGAATATTCATGGCTGGAAATGACCTCTCAGAGTCCAACAAAAAAAAAACCAAACCCCAAACAAAAAACCCCAAAAACCCCTACAAACCACACCCCCCCTGCCCTCACTAGAGCATGTCCTGGAGCACCACATCTACACCTTTCTTAAACACCTGCAGGGATGGAGACTCAAGCACCTCCCTGGCAAGGCTGTGCCAGTGCCTCACCTCTCTTTCTCTAAAGGATTGCTTCCTAATATCCANGGCAAATTTACTGAGGGTGCTCTCGAGCCCCAGATTCAGGTCATCAATAAAGATGCCAAACAAGACTGGCCCCAAAACTGAGCCCTGAGAACAACAGTGTGCTGCAGATAGGACCTGTTCCCCCCACCCCAAACACAAGCAGTGAAGGTCTGGAGAGGATGTGCTGGTGTGAGTGGCCATGCATGTCCTTGTGTGTACTCCCAGCAGCCCTTGACCAGGCTCTCACTGGAGCTTAGAGATGCACTTGCCATGAGAGTTATGAACAGCAGAGGGAGAATCAATCCCCACCAAACCCCAAAGCACAACTTGCTCTTGAGGAGCTTCCTAACTGTCATGTGAGAACAGGCTGTGGAATGGCTTGTCCCAGATGATGAAGAGATTTTTGCATGCATGGCCTCCTCTTTCATTCTCCACATCCCCCATCCTCCTTCTCCTTTCTGCTCCTCCCTCAGCCATCCCTGCTCTCTGGCTGTCAGTGGAGGCTGGGCACTGATTGCAGGGTGACAACACTTCTCCCTGCCTTGCTTCCTGATGCATTGATTCTGTAAGAGCAAAGCAGCATGCTGAGTATTTACTGCACAGCTTGGGACATCTTCTGTCAGAGTCCTAATGCAGAGAGACAGGCTCAGTGCTGCTTGGTTTCTAGAGAGTGGGGGAAGGGATTAAATGCACTTTTCTCCATTGATTTATGTCCTACACTGAAAACCAATGATGTTCTCTCCGAGCCACTCAGCTCTTTGGAAACCAGCAGCCTGTTTGGCCAAGTGTGTGTGGGGAGAAGTTCTGAGGTGCTCATGGTGCAGGTAGATGGACCAGCTAGAGCTGCTCAAGTTCAGCTGACAAGGACTGATCTAATATCATCAGGTTCTATTAGCTGAATATGTTGTTTCAAACATTTTCTCCCTGTTACAGAGTACAGCTGGTTTGGAGAGGATAAACTAAATGCTGCTTTTGTTTCCAGGCTTAGATAGGGAGGTACAGATGAAATTTTAATGGAATGGGATGCAGGGGAATCATTTTTATCCATGTTTTATCTCTCTGATGGGATCTACCTGAACCTAGGGTCAGGTTTTGCCCAGGGTAGCAGTGTTTCTTGTCTTCCAGTAAATGCTTGAAAAGCTTGTAAAGTAATGAAGAGCTGAAGTGCTCCTATAGAGCTTCTAAGAGGTGTGTTCCTCATGGACTTGGTGAAGATTGTTGTGTATTTACACCCCTGAGGAGGGGGAGCAGCTTGCTACCTCTGATTTTACAAGGGAGATATATAGAAGTGTGTAGATGAGGTTGTACAGGAAGGGAAGGAGAGAGCTTGAAGCTAATCTGAGGTCACAAACCCCAGGCTGGCCCCTTTGCACCCTTGCACATGGCCTGCTCTTTCCCTTAGGTCTTAGAAATGCTTTTCTAAGTGTGCCAAAGGGAAAGGGTTTTTTCTGTCTTCCAGAGCTTTCCTTTGGCCCCAAGTTGCACAAGATTGGGTGGATTTGACTTGCAATCAGCTGTGTGTGATGGACATTTCTTTGTGAGCATACCAGTTTGTTAGGAAAACACCCTCAGTTCTGCTTATATAGATGGACCTTAGCAGATTTAAGCTAAGTAGCTGGGGTATAACCACCCAGACCAACACAGGGTAGCCAGCCAAATGCTTCCTCAGCTTCTTGAATGGTTTTACAACCATTATAGAGTTTCAGAGTTACTCTTTTGCTAAGATCCAAGTAGCCTAGCTGTAAGTGCTTTGCTTTTCTGCAATGCACATGTGTCCTAGGGCATGTGGGTGGAAAGGTGTAAGCATCACCTGAGGATGTGTCAATGGCAACAGCTCAGAACAAGCTGTGTAGGTGCACACATGTCAAATATCCCTGTGCCCATGGCCTTGCTGTGAACAGCAAGATTTAGACATGTTCTACTAAAAAATTAAAGTGTGGCTGGTTCAGCTCAGTAGATGGTGGAAGGCATCTGTCAACTCTACTCCCTACCACATTGGGTCCTTCTACCAGAACCTCAGAAGCTTGGCTTCACTGCTGTGGTGGCAGAGGTGGGATGGAATATCTCAGCCAGCTGTTTGCTTCCTGGCTGCACTAGGGTAAAGCTGAAGATGGGCTCCAAAGTCTCTTGGCTGCCCTAACAGAAGGACCTGGACAAGCTGGAGAGGTGGGCCCAGGGGAACCTCAGGAGCTTCAACAAGACCAAGTGCAGGGTCCTGCCCCTGGGTCAGAACAATCCCCACTATCAATCCAGGCTAGGGGATGAGATGATGGAGAGCAGCCCTGCAGAAAAGGCCTTGGGGTGCTGGTGGCTGAGAAGCTGGCCATGAGCAAACAGTGCACGCTGGCAGCCCAGAAGCACAATGGCATCCTGGGCTGCAGCAAGAGAAGCGTGGCCAGCAGAGCCAGAGAGGTGATTCTGCCACTGCACTCTGCTCTGCTCACACCTCCTCTGCAATACTGGGTCCAGTTCTGGAGCCCTCAACACAGAAAGGACATGGAGCTGATGGAGCAGGTGCAGAGGAGGCCACGAGAATGCTCAGGGGCTGGAACACCTCTGCTCTGAGGACAGGCTGAGGGAGCTGGCATTGTTCAGCCTGGAGAAGAGAAGGCTTCAGGGGAACTACTAGTGACCTTCCAGGACCTAAAGGGAACTTGCAAGAAGGCTGCAGAGGGCCTGTTTGCAAAGGCCTGGAGGAAAAGGACAAGGGGCAATGGTTTGAAATTGAAGTAGATTTAAACTGGCTATTAGAAAGAAGTTCCTCCCCATGAGGGTGGTGGAACACTGGCCCAGGTTGCCCAGGGAGGTGGTTGAGTTGCCATCCCTGGAGGCATTGCAGGTGAGGCTTGCCAGGGCTCTGGGCAAGCTGATGTAGTTGGGGATGTCCCTGGCCACTGCAGGGGGGTTGGACTAGATGAGCTCCAGAGGTCCCTTCCAACCCAAACCATCCTGGGATTCCATGAAAATAGCCTTTGGCAGTGAGTTAAAAGTAACATCCCATAGCAGTCTACTAGTTGTCCTGTAGTTGTCTACTATGTGTATAGACAACCAATTTCTGCTTGATTTGTTTTTTTCAGTGAAGCACAGAAAAAAATGTGATATTAAATCAAATTTGAGTTTCTATGAGAGGAGAAAAAAAATCCTCAAAGCAAACCATGAAGTAGATGGAGAAAGTATTCTGGTAACACAAAAAGCTTGAATCCTGCAACTTCCTAGCTACACTAGAGAACAAAGATCATGTCTCCATGTGAGTGTTGATTACTCTGAAGAGCATGTGTGCTTTTTTCTGTGAGTGTCTCTCTAGCCTTTGAGTGACGAATCTGATTCTCTTTTATTTTTTTCTCCATGCTGGATTTTTACTGCCTCAAAACTTAACTGTTTGGACACTAGTGAAATCCTCTTCTAAGGTAGGATCTCTAGATCTCTATTATTGCCAGAATTTGAGCTCTACCTCACCCACATGACTGGTCTTCACTATTAATCCCAGCTGATGGTAGGGAGGGGCTCTTCTGGGAAGCAGCCATGTGGTGAACATTGAGCACAGTGGGTTTTTTTTTTCTTCCCCCCCCTCTGCTTCTCTCCTTTTCAGACAAGCAAAATTGTTCTATGCTGCCGTAGATGTGAGCTCCTTACTGCACTCCCTCTGCCTCTTCCTTTCTCCAGTAACTCCAGGGCCTGGATTAGCAGCTGCAGAGCTTTGAAAAGCTCTCCCCTGGATCGGGATGGAATATGGAGAAAGGGGATGAATAGCAGAAAAGAAGAAAGAGTGAAGTTGGTGGTTTTTCTGGCACATGGATGCAATTACCCTGTGTGCATTCCAGAGGCGTTCCTTTGAATCCTGGGCAGGTCTGCTTCTTGTTCCTGGGAGAAAGGAAGAGAGAAAAGGGAGGCAAAGTCCCTCTTGCTTGGAGGCGGAATGTCTGCACTTCCAATCCTCTTCCTAGGTAGGTTGGCTTTGGGGGGTTTGTTTGGTGTTTTTAATCAAACTTTCCTGCTCCCTCAGTGTGACTGAAATTCCTTACTGAGGAGCTGGAGAAAGGGATTCCTAAGGAAAACTTTTGGTGGGGGGAAAACTCCAATTCTAGTGGTGTTTAGGTTCGGATGATTTTCCTTGTGGCTTTATTAGCAGGTTGGGAGCTAGAAATCTTTTCCTCTCTGGGTTCAGTTTTTAGAAGTAGTGGTTAAACAGACTCTGTGTATTTCTTGTTTGAAGAGAGCAGAGCTTGTAAGCAGTGAGCCAGTGAGGGGCTAGGACCTCTCTGGAAAAGAAGGTGAACAAAATGTCTTTGTTTCAGGCAGAGTGTCAAATTTGTTTAACTCTGTTTGGGTTTGCTTGGGGGTTTAACATTCAGGTTTTTAAAAGAAAAAGGGGTTATTGTTTCCAATCGATGCCTAAGATGAGAAACAGATGTGGTGAAGTGCAAGAGGGAGGAGTTGGGGGGGAAAGATAAAGGGAGAGGGGAAGAAAGGGAGCTGTGGACTGGGAGAGGAGCAGAGAACAGGGAAGGAGACACTGAAGGGGACTGAAGGCAGAAGGGCTGGAGAGAGCTCTTTGTTAGAGACATAGCTTATGGGGAGAAGAGTTTGCAGCCCTAAGGGTTTGGGGGGGAGTTTTGGGGGGGAGGAAGGAGGGAGATTGTCTGTAAGAGACTCAGAAGCAGCCTGGGTTTCTGCATCTCCAGAGGCACTGCAATGTGATGAGTGAGCTTCTGTCTCCGTTCTGCTCCCCAGATTGTGCTGACAAGCAGGCAGCTGTGAAATCCATGGTGGCTGGGCAAAGGCTTGGGTCCTGGGTCCTCTTGCCCTGGAGGAACCTGGGCAGAGGTGTGAAAAGCTGGCTGGGTCTTTGATGCCCAGGGAAGAGTTTGAGTCCCAGAGGGTACTAGACTAATGTGGCTGGGCACGGGTAGAAGAGTTTTTGGGCTTGCAGAGGACAGCTCTGTTCTTTAAGGTGGGGAACAGGGACACGTAGCCAAATTCCAACACATCGGAAAGACAGGCAGCAGTTGTAGAGCTGCTGAATAAATTGTAGGAAAGGTTATTTGCTTCAGGGATTGCTGCTAGCAAAGGTTTTCTCTGTAGGAATGTGACAGGGGCTTGGGCTTGCTGCAGAATGTGCAGGGGAGTGCAGGCAGCAGTCTGTCCGCCCCCTGCACATCTGCTTTGACCATTTGTGTCTCAATGTGGTGGAGATAGTGGTTAAGGCTCCAGATGAGACAGCAAGGTTAGGAAGAATATCTAGGCTTGTGCCTGAGCTGTGTGGGTGGTCAGCCCTACACAAATGGCCAGGGAAGCAGCTCTGTGGAAACTGGGAGACAGAAGTCTTAACTCACTGATGGAGACAAATGGGAGCTGCAGCCTTTGATCCACCAGCCTTATTCATCTGCTGAATATTCCTCTAGGTTGAAGGCTTGGAGCAATAGGAATAAGCTGTTGCCCCCCAAAAGGTGTTTTTGGTGGCTGTGTAATGATGACTTACCTTTGGATGGTTAGTGCTGGGTTTTATCATCCTTATTCTTAGTTCCTTGGCATCTAGGCATCTCTGCTTTACTAGTAACACGCAAACATAACTCAAGAGAGAACCTCTGCCCTTATCAACTTATGCTCTCACCCATGAGTTGAGTTTCCTACCCCCTCAGTTGGAGTTATCCTCCTCTCACCAGTACTTGGACAAGTGACTTCTCAGAGTTGCCAGCAGAACCTGCTTACTAGTCCCTGAGGTGCCCCTTGCCTTGCCCATGCTTTACCTGCCTTGCTAACAGAGAATTTGCTTTCTACTCTGTACCCAGCTTCATTCACCAAGATTAGAAACATGTTCCAGGGAAAAGTAAGAAAGTATTGTGATTCACTGTTTCTAGATGGTCCTGGGGCCTCTCATCTGCTAGCTGGAGAAAGTCTAATTGATTTTTCTGCATTAAGAAAGTATAAAAGTGCAAATGATGGCTTGCTTTTTTTGCTCACAAAGTAAAAGTCTAGTATGGAAAAAAAAAGATGTTTAGAGAAGCTAAGTAAACTTGACAGAAAGGTTGCCTAGTTTGGCTTTTCATTATTAAACATCCTACTAGCATGGGTAATATATACAGACCTTGTCTTTTACACTGTTTACCTCTCTGGGGCAAGTGAACTGCTGTGTGAGGAGGCAGGAAACAAGAGCCAAGCAGTTTTAAGGAGACTTTTAAACCAAGACAAGATGAAAGACTCTGCTAAGAATGGTCAGGCTGTTGCCCACGCTTGCTTTCCTAGGAAAGCCTTGGTAAACACAGCAGGAAGGAGTGAGGAGTGGGAGGTGATGCATGCTGGGTGCCTCTAAGTGTTTGACATCCACATCTCAGCCCAAGCTGGGCAAAAGTGTTTCAAACTCCTTTTGTATCACATTGCACTCTTAAAAATCAAAATGGACATTTCTGAGAGAAATATCTGTCAATCTTCACTTCTGAGTGTAAAAATGTCATAATAGACTTGGCCTTTCTCTGCCAGTAAAACAACCAGCAAATGTTTGCATGTGATCTGGTTTATATTTTCAGGTACTGGATGTCTACTTTGCTTTCTTTCAGCCCTCCCAAGTCAGTTTTGAATGGTTTTAATGAGCCTTCCATTAAAGCAAACAGCTCATTTTCTTGTAACTAGTATATTCCTATGGGTAATGTCTGTCTGCTTGGTTTTGACCCTGCTATTCCATGCTTTTTCCTCACTTGCTGTCTGTTGTATGTGCTCTGCCCTTCAGGAAGTGATGGCTTGAAGCTCCAGAGCAGTAGATGTGCCAAGCCCAAGCAGTCAGCCAGCTTTCTGGTGTCCTGCTGTTGGCAGTGAACCTCCAGATCAGTGTCAGAGGTTGCTCACCATGATGCACACAGAGCCTGGCTCATGCTTGCCTGACACAGATGTGTTCAGTGGCTTAGGATCACTGTGTCACACAGAGGGGGTGCAGCTGGAATAGCTCAAGTGTCTTCTCTACCAATGTAGAAGAGCTCTGAGGTCAAGGACTCTTTTACAGCACTGTTTCAGGGGTATACATTGAACACCAAGACTCTGGTTGTCTCACTGCACTGGGAGAAAGTTATGGTGCAGATGCTTCTGGTGCCTGTTGGCATGAGCAATTGGCTCTGACAGCATCCACTTGCCTAGGTATTCACTGGGCTTGTAGCTGCTGTGGAAGCAGCTCTGCAGCATTCAGCAGTGTAGGTCAGCCTGGGGCTGTGCTCTACTACACTGACTCTGGTCTTCTGCTTTCAAAGCACAAGCAACCTGCAGTGTGCCCTATCACATCTCCTTGAGATCCTTCTCCTTAAACCCTTGCAGTGCTACACTCCAGCAAAGCCCAGAACCCCTGCAGTGGTGAATACTCCTGCTCCCAGGGAGTATATACCCCATCTGGAATACTGTGTCCAGTTCTAGACCTCAGGAGCTTCAACAAGACCAAGTGCAGGGTCCTGCACCTGGGTCACAACAATCCCCACTATTAATCCAGGCTGGGGATGAGATGCTAGAGAGCAGCCCTGCAGAAAAGGCCTTGGGGTGCTGGTGGCTGAGAAGCTGGCCATGAGCAAACAGTGCACGCTGGCAGCCCAGAAGCACAATGGCATCCTGGGCTGCAGCAAGAGAAGCGTNTTACATCTTAATGGGGTGCTTCTGTTTGGAGCTAGTAAAAACCAAAGGAGGCTGTTTATCAGCCTGGAAATAAAGCTGATAGATCTTATATCCTTGATGATTTTCAGGTATTTCCCAAATCTCTCAGTGATAACCAACAGCATCTAGAATAGTTGCTATTTCCTAGTTTTCTCCTGTCTCCTTCTCTGTGGCCTTTGCCTGTTGGGTTCATGGTGTTCTTCAGCCTGGGACAAGGATTTTGTCCCATGGATTTATAACACTTCACAAGACCTAAGGCTTGGCTCAGGAGTGGAGCCCAAAAAGAAGAATCTGTAGCTGTGAAAAGAGGTTTGGTGTGAGATTTTGCTGTGTGGATTTCACCTTCTCTTTTTGCCATTGGAATCTGAGGGGATTGTAGGTATCTTCTTGGTGTATTTAGCTTAAAAGACTGTTCCTGAGGACAACTTATGATTGACAACCCATTTCTGTCATGAAAATACCAAAAGCAGTCAACCAAACACCAACTGTATGTGTGATTCAAGCTGTTACAGTAGTGTGAATTTAGCCTAGGACAGGGCAAAAAGCTCTTTAGTAGAACACTGCTCTAGGAATACTGAAGGAGAAGGAGCATGGATAATTGCTCCATCCATTTGGCACTCCAGGGGGGAATTCAAAGGAGTTAACCATAGTTAAGTGAGTTGCTATCTGCCAGGATATCAGGGTTAACACTCCAAAGCTAGGGATGGTTTGCATCAAATATTTTCTGTCAAGACACATGATGAGAAATGGTCTATTTTTTTTTTTCTCTAGTTGGGCTTTGTTTTATATGAAACCACTTGGATTTTTAACATCTAATGAAGTGGTCTGTTTGTGTGGGGTGTTCTGGCTCACTTCAGAAGGATGTTTTGGGGAAGAGCAGCACAAGCTTCCCAGAAATGTCATTGCACAACTGCCTTAGAGATACCCTGATGTTTATCCTCAGGATCACAACAAACCTCCTTGTTTTCCTCAAGGCAAGCACAGAGCTTTGTAGGGAAGTTAGCAGGTTTGCAAGCTGGGATTTGCTGGAGTTTTTAGGAACTGCCTGGAAAGCAATGTGAGCAATCACTCTGACAAAGCCTTGGGTGCCTTGAGATCTTCTATGTGCTAGTCTGCTTGCTACAGCTTCACTGTGTGTGTGGCTAGTACCAAGGAATTTGGGTGCTGCAAGCTGCTTTTTGTGCCTTTTTCTCCTCAGAAATAGTCCCTACAGCCTTAAGCAAACTATACCATAGATCTCCAGCTAAATCAATCCCAAAGCATAACCATTGTGTACTTGTAGTCTGCCTTACCTGCAGAGAAGCTGGGCTGATGGGCACACTAAATTGTGCATCCCTTGCACTGCTGTGTTACAAAAGAGGTGACTTCAGGTGCAGTGGAGACTTGCTGGTGGCCTGAATGGCTCTTTCCTCCCTCCCAAAGCTCTTTCTTCCTCTGTTTTTAGAAACAGTTCACAGAAATAGCCTAGCAAAAAGCCAAGGGTGAAGTCAGGTCACTGAGGTCTGTGACTAGACACTGAAATGAGAGGAGAGGATGGAGAAATGGCTCTGCAGGAAGCACAATCCATGGAGCACACAAGAGTGAGGAGAGGGAATTTCTGGCTCCATCTCTCTCTTCTCCCCTTCAGTCTGCTGCTTCAGTATTGCTGAATGAAGTTATAGCCCATTTCTACCAGCCAGAGGTCCAAACCTTGCTTAAAACATGCTGGGCAGGTAACAGAGAAGCTACAGAAGGTGGTGACTGGGAGCTCTAGCAGTGGGTTAGCAACCCACAATTAAGTGGGTTTTTTTCCCCCCAGAAAATCACTGAAGTACTAGAAAAAGCACCAGGGTGATGTAAAGAGGATGAGTACTGCCCTGCCTCAGCAAAACACTTTTTTTGGTAGCTCTATTTTTTCCTTGCAACAAGTTTCAAAGAAGACTGAGCAAGTGTAAGATGCATTGAAGGTGGTGAATGTGGCAAAAGGTCACAAAACAAGTCCTGTCCTCATCTCTTCCTCCATCTTCTCCAGGAAAGCATTAAAAAGGCACAAAGGTTTTAACTCAGCATTTCTCTTCATGGCTCAGACCCAGATCCATGCTGTCAGATCTCCTGTCCTACAGGAATCAATACACATTACAGGAGACTTGCAGCCTGTCTCTTGTGTAGCTGACAGCACAGAACTCTTTACAGCAGTGTGCTCAGTGGAAGTGCCTCTCAAAGCTTATTGTAGAGGGAAATGCTTTGCTTTGCTTTGCTTTGGAGCATCTGAAGTTAAAACAACAAGCAACAGCTCAGGAAAACCTTAGGGAGTCATCAGTGCATTGCCTGGGAATCTGGATGCAGTTCCCTGCTCTTCTAGATCCTCACAAGTCATATTGGTCTCTCTAAAGCTCTTTTTCCACTGCCTTGTGCCTTTTACTCTTTGGCTATTTAAGCTTTAAGTTCTTCTGAGCAGAGACTCTCTGTTCCCAATGTGCCTGGATGGCATTTAGTACAAACTGGACAGGTAAGAGACCTTTCCAGAATGGGGCTGTGGAAAAACTGAGTGGCTCCAAACCTTCCCCCTCCTTGTGCCTCAGCAAAAACATGGGAAGGAGGTGGTTTTCCTGTATTTGGAATATTTGAGATGCATGCTGGCTGAGTCTCAGAGCTCAGACTGCCTGGGCTAGAGGGGTTTTTTTGTGGTTGTTTCTTAAAGGCTTGATAAAATTTTAAAGGCCATAGAAATGTTTAATAGAGATAGGAACCTTTTCTCCATTGGGTAGGGCTAGAGAGTGCCAGGAAATGGTGAGATGGCAGAGAGAATTCTTTCCTGGAGCTTAATATTGAACTGAAACAGGCAGGCACTTCTCTTTTTTATTATTATTACTTTAAAAAATAATATTACAGGGTTTTCAACCTTGCAGGCAAATCCCTTTATGACTTCATTGTTTAAATTTAGGCTTTGTTTTGCAAGGGGGGAGATTCGTTAGACTTGAAGCAAAAGCCTTATAGCCCAGGGACTGTCACTTCTGATTACTTCCAGTGACACTTCCAATTATTTCCAATCACAATTCCAGGAACAAGAGGAAAAAAAAGGAGCCATGTTCTCCAATATCAGGGCTTGTTTGGGGTTGGGTTTGGTGTTTTTTTTTCCCTGAACAAAGGACCATTTATCAAAGCTCTGTATTAAAAGGTACAGAGTGAGATTTGGAGCTCTGCTCTGCTAGGGTAATTCCAGAGGAAAGCTGCTGGAGTGAGGCTGGAAAACAGTGTCTGGGAATCCTGCTGCAGATCTTGCCTTCTTGAGTAATCTGAAGGAAATTGCTTCATTTTCCCCAGGCTTCAGCTGGCAGGAGGACTCCTTTCAGTGCAGCCACATGCAGCTTTAGAGGAGTCTCTGCTAAGTGATTTAGACTTGATACTAGCAAAAAGTTGCTCCCCACAAGGGTGGTGGAACACTGGCCCAGGTTGCCCAGGGAGGTGGTTGAGTTCCCATCCCTGGAGGCATTCCAGGTGAGGCTTGCCAGGGCTCTGGGCAAGCTGCTCTAGTTGGGGATGTCCCTGGCCACTGCAGGGGGGTTGGACTAGATGAGCTCCAGAGCTCCCTTCCAACCAAAACCAGTCTAGGATTCTATGATAAGTGCCCTGTGGAGCCTTGAAAGACATCAGGATGCAAAAGTGCTGCTGCTGGAGAGCAAAGAGCTTAGTGTGCTCCAAATGGGCAATGAGGCTGCTGAGGGAACTTGGCTGAGGGGAAATTGCTTTACTGCAAGGATTAAGTCTTGGCCCAGGCTGCCCAGGGAGGTGCTGGAGTCACCATCCCTGGAGAGGTTTAAGAAACATTTAGATGCTCTGTTTAGTGGTATGGTGGTGATAGGTATGGTTTGGACTTGATGATCTTGTCATCCAATGTTAGGACAAGAGGGAATGGGAGCAAGTTGGACCACAGCAGGTTTAGTATTAACCTGAGGAGGAACTTGTTTGCAGTTCAGGTGCCAGAGCACTGGCCCAGGCTGCCCAGGAGCCTGTGGAGTCTCCTTGTCTGGAGCCATTGCAGAGCTGCCTGGACACATTGCTGTGTGAGCTGGTCTAGGTGCTCCTGCTCTGGCAGGGGGGTTGCACTAGATGATCTTTCTAGGGCCCTTCCAACCCCTAACATTCTGTGATCTGAGAGGTCTCTTCTTACCTTTCTGATTCTGTGAGCCTACCAGCTAGTGTCTCCTCCAAAAAGCTTTAACAACCCATGATTGGCAGTGGAAGGCAAAGCACAGCCTAATTTTCAGAGGTCTCTGGTAGCATTACTTCAAACTGCTCAAGTGTAAAAGCAAGTCTTAAAATGGTGTCAGAGCTTTCAATCACATTTAGAGAAGCTTTTCATGTCCTGAGTCACACTGTGCTAGGCTAGGAGGGAAGATGGGCATGGCCATGCTCAGGGTAGGGGTGGTTATTATTAGCAACTGCTTGCTTGGTTTGTTTTATAGTAGTTCTTAAAGGCCCCAGCTAGGGTTAGGGCTCTGCAAACACTGGAGAGACTAGTTTACATTGGACTAAGGGATGACTGAATACATCCCCATTAGGAAAAGGCTTTGAATGCACTGGAGGCTGCAGTGCTTTGCTTTGGAGTTGTCAGCAAGCATCTTGCCCTGCCTCATATCCTTAGATCCCATATCCTGCTATTAGCTATCTTCCAGCCCTAGAAGCTGAGCAGTGGCTGCAAAGCAGGATGTTAAACACTGCAGAGCTACTTGTGTCTGGGCAACAAGGGCAGCATCAGCAGCATAAAGCAGCTCCTGGACAAGATGCTGGTGGTGCCCTTGGAAATGCTGGTTCCAGCTGCTTTGTGCCTCTGCTCTTCCTCTGCAGAGCATCTCTAAGAGCTCTCACAGATGGAACACCTTTCCCTCACTGTCAAGTGCTTTGAAATCACTCTAGAAATGGGGCTGCTCAAGTTCCAGGTGATACTCTGTCAAGACAAGACAAGCACTAGTTTAATAGGCAAATAGCCTTCCCATCAGTGCCACTCAGGGTGACAAATAGAGGCCAGCTTCTCTGGCTTTGTCAGAGCTCTTGCCACTTAGCCCAAGGCTAGCCCTGGAGCAAAGAGAAGAGACAATTCTGCAGCTCTTAGTTCATTCAGACCTAATATGACCTGGTAGAAGAAAAGTTGAAAACTCTGAGCTTCTCTGCTCTGGAGCTAATGATCCTGCATTGCACAATACTCTTCCCTCTAATTACTTCAGCTTACATCTTCTTCCTATTTAGTAATGCCCTGGGCACGTTGCTTCCATTGTGGGATGGCACTGAATACATCCCCATTAGGAAAAGGCTTTGAATGCACTGGAGGCTGCAGTGCTTTGCTTTGGAGTTGTCAGCAAGCATCTTGCCCTGCCTCATATCCTTAGATCCCATATCCTGCTCTCTGCTAGCAAGTTGATTATCCTTTGCCAACAGACCTAGCTCCTGAGCAGCCCAGCTAGGATTATCTGACCTCTCAGCATCTCTGGATTTTTAGCACATTAAAGCAGCAGAAGCAAACCTGACAGAAATCTCTCTTCCGGGCATATCTGGGAAAGCTTGGAGAGATCCTGACACACAGGCAGGGACAGAGGTTTTCAGGCAGTCTTGCAGAAAGAACTCTGTTCCTCTTCAAAGGTATTGTTGAAGAAACTGAGGGCAGTGTATTGCAGTCTATTGGAGCGCAGAGGATTTCATTATTGCTATCCCTGCCTTCATTTTAACCACTTGAGCAATGTTGGAAGGCTTCAGGTGGTAGAAATTACCCATCAGTTCCTCACCAAGATTATAGATCTTCTAAATAACTTGAATTTCTGGTTCCAGGTTTTATAATGTCTTCTTTACCTTTGCCTGAGCTCCTTATGCTTCTCTTTTACTTGCTGCTGACTTGGCTAGCAGAAGAGATTTGCTGTAGCATGGAGCAGAGTTGTGCCACACTTGAGATGCTGTGCCCCACACTTCTGCTAAGTGCTCAGGACTAACTTAGGGGTTTGTCCTAAACCTGGAACACAGATGCTTCAGAAGCATTTCAGAGCAAGCATGGTACTTGGGCATCTTCAAAACCACCTTCCTTCTTACTTTAATCAGTCCATTCTCTTGCAAAGAGACATTTAAATCTAGGATATCATCAATCCTATCCTTCAGGTATGTCCTTACATTGATTTTTCTCAGCTCCCAGAAGGACTTTTGAAATCCTTTTAGTCTAATCTGTTGCTTACATTCATTTTTATACCTTGAAGCAAAAGATAAGGGGAGGAGTTAATTATTCATGCATGTAGGAGGCTATTTTAACTAGCCAGTTAGACAATATGGGGATTTTTGTCATTTATTTCTCCTTTATTAGTGGTTCTCTGAAAATGGGCACAGGTTTTGTTCCATTCTTTGTTTCCAAAACCCAATGCACATGGATAATTCATGCATGCTTGCTTTTATAGACTAGAATACTGGTGTTTGTTACACCTTAACCCAGCTCAGAGATGTTAAGTGAACAGGAAAAAAAAAAAAGCCCAATTGTTTGCTTTAAGAGATTTATAGCTCTCACATCTTCAAACTCTCACTTAATGGAGGCTGTGCTGGGCAGAAACATGCTCTTTATTTTGGCAGAAGGCTATTGTCCTTGAGGCCAATCCTCTAAATGCAAATATTTCCTCACTTTTTAATGGCACATGACACATGGAAGCATCTTGTCCCTTCCTGTGCCACTCCTGCCTCCTTTCCCTACCTAGAGCAGCACTGCAGCCTCTCCTAAGCCATGAGCTGCAAACCCAAATGTGCTTTGCTTCTGGCTCTAGCTTTCCTTTTTGTCCCTGTCCCTCAGGGTTGTCCTCTCAACATTTCCTTCTCTGCAGCCATGTGCATGGAAAACTTGAGCTTAGCCAGGAAAGCAGCAATGCTGAGAGCTGCTGGCACCCTTCATGCCCATGAGACATGCTCTGAGCATGCTGAAGCTATGTTAACTCTACAAGTCTTGTGGGTTTGGCCTTCCTAAGCCTTTGATGGGGCTTGGGGGGTTGTTAATGTCCAGATTCTGGCAGGTTTATAGCAGTGGGGTGGGAAAATCCTGCTCTGAAAGTACCTGATGCAGTGAGTCTGGCCCAGGAACATCTTTAACCCTTGCAAGGGACAGAGGAGCTTGAAAGCACCTGATGCAGTGAGTCTGGCCCAGGAACATCTTTAACCCTTGCAAGGGACAGAGGAGCTTGTTCAGGGAGGAGTTAGACACTGCTTTTCCAGCTTTGCTGCTGGTTTAAATGCTGCTTCATTTTTTGTGATCTTGTTTAAGCAGAATGGAGGAACAAAAATCCACTACAAAAGCCAATAAAGAGTGGTGGTTTTTTTTCCCCTGAAGCATCTCTATGGAGCAATTTGCAACAGAGCTCACTCAGCACTGCTCTTAAAGAGATGTTTTCTAGCACCCTTTCAGTGTGGAGCTGCCTGGCACTATGATCTAATTACCCTGGATTTAGGGGGGGTGGTATTTATTGACTATATCCAAGCTTCTTCCTCCCTTTATGCCTCAGTGTCCTGGCCCCAGTTAATATCATTTCTGCTGTGACACTGAGCTGTAGATGCTTGGAGAGGAGACACAGTCTGTGGTCTCCTCATGAATTAAACTTGAGCATCTTCTCAGCAAGTGGAAGGGTGCATGAGGGGGTAGAAGCTCTCAAAGGGTCTGTGGCTTGCTCTCTCTCTCTCTCTGGATAAGGTCCATAAGTAGCCAGGTTAAGCCTGGGTCTGAGTTCCAGGAGCAAAGGACCACAGTAGCTAGCTCCATATTGCTGCTCTTGAGGGAACAGCCCCTCTCATTGCTTTAAATCATTCTGGGCTTTTCTTTTTCTGTGTCAGCACTGTCAGAGCTGATAATCCTCAACCAAAAGAGGCCATCCTGCCCTAGCAAGAGAAGGACTCAGGGAGGAATCCCCTTCAGCAAGGATGCAGCAAGCAGACTGACAATGTAAAAGGGAAAAAAAACCCCTCTCCTGAGCTAATATGCATAAAATTAGGGCCTGATTATAATGCAGAACTCAAAACAGGAGGAGAGGGAGCTGGTAGAGGCAGCACTGCCTGCCAACCATGCATTAAAACAACAGTAATTGAGCAGGTAATGATGATGTCTGCTTCATAAACACCCACCATCAGTGCTCTTCATCCTGTGCAGGCAGGGAAGGGTTGAGGTAGCAGATAAATGGGATTTCTGCAGACACTTTTAAACAGCAGTCACTGCTAATATATCTTCTATGTCCCCCTCTGATCCAGATGTAGTACATAATAGATGAACATGCAGAGGAGATGCCTCTGTATGGGAAATGTCCTAGGCAGCTGTGAGTGACTCAAAATCCTGGACCATGAGGTTTGCAGCAGTCCTGAGCTATGCTAGGAATGGTGAGACAGGTTGGCTTTATGAGCAGAGGAGCTCTAGGTTCTCCTGCTCTTGGAAGGGGCTTGGACTAGATGATCTCTTGAGATTTCTTCTAACCCCTAACATTCTGCGTGAGCTCCCTTCATCATCTTGCTTTCAGGTCTCCTGTGAGGCAGAGCAAGACACTTCCCTTGTGCCTCAGGTAGAGGTAGGAAGTACAGAATCCTAGAATCCTAGANAGCCTGTCCTCAGAGCAGAGGTGTTGCAGCCCCTGAGCATTCTCGTGGCCTCCTCTGCACCTGCTCCAGCAGCTCCATGGCCTTTGTGTGTTGAGGGCTCCAGAGCTGGACCCAGTATTGCAGAGGAGCAACAGATGGAAAAGGGCATGTAAAGCTCAGTAACAGCATTGTAGCCAGAGAGTCAGAATTACATGTAAGGAGAAGAGCTAGGGAGACAGGAATCTAGGATTAAGTCTTGGCCCAGGCTGCCCAGGGAGGTGCTGGATTCACCATCCCTGGATGGGTTTAAGAAACATCTAGCTGCTCTCCTTAGGGCCATGGGTTAGTGGCATGGCAGTGACAGGTATGGTTGGGCTTGATGATCTTAGAGGTCTCTTCTAACCTCTGTGATTCTGCTTTTGCTTCTGGATCCAGTGGTGCCTCTGTTAGTTTCCCAGGATGAAATCTTCTCACTGCTAAAGTTCAGCTCTGCTGTTTATTGCCTTGCCTCCTCTCAGCTGCAATCCCACGAGGTGGTTCTACAAGTCCTTTTGGAGCCTTTGCTTTCCCCATTACTAAAAAGGGAAATGCCTCATTATATAAATGTGGTTTATGGTCTTCAGACCAAGCAATGCAGAGTATTGGTAAATAGTTTGATCCTGGGTTTTTTTTTAGCAGCCTGCCCTTTGCAAAGAGCTGATAGCTGCTGTCTGTTTGCATTTGGATTTCATGCCACTGAGCTGTCACTGTGCTCTGACAGAGGCAGCTCTTCCAGCTTTTAGGGAAGATGAGTTTGAAACCTTCAGGAGCTATATGAGCTCTTCCTTCAATTTTTTATCAATTCTCTAGGAAATACACTCAACCATACTTCCTAAAAGAGGAAATGCTTGAGTCCTGTCTCCTGTGTTTAGAATAAACAGAATCCAGATAATTGAATCTAAAAGGAAAAAATGTTCTTTTGAGGATAAACAGCTTGAATAAAACATTTCTGAGCAAAGCCATGACAGTGTCCCTCCCCCCAAACAGCAGTTTCTCTCCTGAAGGATGCCAGAAGCAGCTGCCTGATCAAGGGAATTTGGCCTCACCACAACCCAGCCTGTAAATCTGACTCAGGATACCCTGTTCTCTACTCCCTAATCATCCCAAATGATCCTTGGGGATCAACCAGGAACCCTACATGTGAGCACTTTTATTTGGCTTACTCTGCATCAGTGCCAAAGGAGATTCCTTGCCTGCTAGACAAAGCTCTCAGTGTTGTTTCTAGATGTTAATGAGAGCTAGATGGAGAGCTTTGTGTGATCTGGGGCTGAGGAACTGCTGCAATCTCCAGGATGGAGCCACTTGATTTCTTTTCTCTACTAGGCAAACATAATAAGCTATTTATCAGTTTTATGAAGCTGCTGTAGCTTTTCTCTTTGAGCCTGCTGGGCTGAAGGAACACAGGAGGCAGAGGCTGGGAAGGTAAACTCAGGCTTCTAACAGGGAAAGGAAGGGTTTAGATCTCCTGCCACTCCAGCTATGGCAAGCAGAGAGCAAATAGGCATAACAGTTGTCAGTGCAAGATTCACACATTAAAGCTCTGTCCTGGATGGAGTTGCCAGCATCTAATAAGGATGTGTTAGAGTCAGAGGTACAATGAGGGTTAGGATGCCCTTTTAGCCTGGTATCTTGTTTGCAGTTATGAATAGGAGCTGGTTTGAGACAGGGGGGAATAGAGGAAAGGGGTAAAAAAGGGATTTTTCCCTGGCCAGACTGCTCTTGATGTTTACAGTTAGCAAATGGTTAATGAACTCATCTAGCCATACTTCCTCCTGTGGCCCACAGGTTTGCCTCAGTTCTTCCTGCCCTTGACTCACTTCTGTGAGCTGTCACAGTTGCATCAGGCTGACAGATGCCTTGGAAACTTTGCCATCACTGGAATAAGTATTTCAGTTCTCTTGCACAGATTCAACTAGTGAGTCAGCCTCCTGCCTGAGAGCATCCATGGAACTAAAGGAGCTGGCAACTACTGGACCAGAGGAGACTAACAGTTGGTCTAAGTGACCCTTCCACTCCCCAATGGTCCAGTATCAGATAGACAGGGAAGAAAACCCACAGCTGGCAATCTGGTGGAAGTATCTGGAGCTGAAGTTGAGTGAATTTAATCATAGAATCCTAGACTGGTTTGGGTTGGAAGGGACCTCTGGAGCTCATCTAGTCCAACCCCCCTGCAGTGGCCAGGGACATCCCCAACTAGAGCAGCTTGCCCAGAGCCCTGGCAAGCCTCACCTGCAATGCCTCCAGGGATGGGAACTCAACCACCTCCCTGGGCAACCTGGGCCAGTGTTCCACCACCCTCGTGGGGAGGAACTTCTTTCTAATGTCCAGTTTAAATCTACTCCTCTCCAATTTCAAACCATTGCCCCTTGTCCTTTCCCTCCAGGCCTTTGCAAACAGGCCCTCTGCAGCCTGCTTGGAAGTTCCCTTTAGGTCCTGGAAGGTCACTAGTAGTTCCCCTGAAGCCTTCTCTTGTCCAGGCTGAACAATGCCAGCTCCCTCAGCCTGTCCTCAGAGCAGAGGTGTTGCAGCCCCTGAGCATTCTCGTGGCCTCCTCTGCACCTGCTCCATCAGCTCCATGGCCTTTGTGTGTTGAGGGCTCCAGAACTGGACCCAGTATTGCAGAGGAGGTGTGAGCAGAGCAGAGTGCAGTGGCACAATCACCTCTCTGGCTCTGCTGGCCACGCTTCTCTTGCTGCAGCCCAGGATGCCATTGTGCTTCTGGGCTGCCAGCGTGCACTGTTTGCTCATGGCCAGCTTCTCAGCCACCAGCACCCCAAGGCCTTTTCTGCAGGGCTGCTCTCTAGCATCTCATCCCCAGCCTGGATTGATAGTGGGGATTGTTCTGACCCAGGTGTAGGACCCTGCACTTGGGCTTGTTGAAGCTCATAATGAGTTGGCTGTAACAGAGGAGCCAGGCTGGATCATTCTCACATTGATAAAGGAAGCAGGCTGAGGAACCTGTTGAGGAATTTGACCTTCTGGCTCTGTGGAGAGTTTCATGTTAGCCTGGGGTGGTTTTGGGAAGAGCTGACCTTCCAGATCTCCCTGCAGCCTCTCAGCCATGCTCTCTTTGTCTGTCTGGTTCAGAAGAGTGGAAAGACATAAATCATTGGAATGTGGTGTTTTGTTTAGGATCTGGTGCCTGGAGAGGTTTGCTTAGTCTGGGTCAGGGTAAAGGTCCCTGCAGTAAACCCCAGGCACAAGGCTGCTTTCCAGCTTGTGGAAACAATGCAGCCCAGTGGGGCTTAGCTGGAGGAAGGAATGTGAACTGTTTAAGACACACTGGGAGATAACTCTGGGCTAGGCTTGCTGTCACAGACACACTAAGCTCTGTCACAATGAGCTGCCTGGCACCTCTCAGCCTTTGGCAGTAGATGTGGTGGTTTTGATGATCATCAGTGTGTGCAGGTGACCTCAGACACAAGGATGACATGAGGGATGCTTGGCTTGGATCAAGAGGCATTTTAATGGGATTGATTCCCTGAAAAGGGGGAGAGAATGGAACTCATCAAGTTATGTAAATCTCATCCTCAGTTCTGAATGAGCCCTGGATCCTAATACCAACTGACAGCTAGAGCTGGTTCATGCTAGACCTCCCCCTGCCCAAGACCAGGGCAACCCCTGCTGTCTTTACAGAGCCCTCTGAAAGCAGTTATCTAATAATCTAGAATACAAGGCTCTTTAAGGGCTTCTTGCTAAGCTGAGCCTTGAAAATGCAGGAGAGATGCTGAGATTCAAGGAATTATCAGGGAGCAGAAAGTGCTGCTGAAGCAGTTTCATCAGTGGAGCAAGCAGAGCTGCTTTTTGGAGACACTAACAGAATCATAGAACAGTTAGAGCTGGAAGAGACCTTGAAGCTCATCAGTGCAGCCTTTGGCCTAGCCCTAGCAACCTGCTAAATGATGCCTCCCAATGCAACATCNCCCTGCTCCTGCTGCCAACACTGTTCCTGCTCCAGGCCAGGATGCCATTGGCCTTCTTGTCCCCCTGGGCACACTGCTGGCTCCTGTTCAGCTGTCACTCAGCACCCCTAGGTCCCTGTGTGCCTGGCAGCTCTGCAGGCACTGCTCTCCAAGCCTAGAGCACTGCTGGGGGTTGCTATGGCCAAGGGGCAGCACCTGGCATTTGGCCTTAGTGAACTTGATGGCATTGGCCTTGGCCCAGTGATCCAGCCTATCCAGATCCCTCTGGAAAGCCTCCCTGCCCTCAAGCAGATCCACACTGCCACCCAGCTTGGTGTCATCTGCAAACTTGCTAAGAGTGCACTGCATCCCCTGGGCCAAATCATTGATGAAAATGTTAAACAGATCTGCAAGCTAAGTGTGCAAACAGCATGGTCACATTCTGTGCTCTCTGCTGTACTGAGAACTTGGAGAACTCATCTCTTCTGGCTCAGAAAAACCTATTAATAATGTTGTATTTCATTCTTACATTCATATTATGGCTTGAGACTTCATTTGATAACACTGATGGAGCAATGCACTTAAAACCTCCCATGGAATCCTTCTGGGCTTCACATATGCATTCTGCAGGAGAAGTGCAGTGCTTCCCCAGAGCTGCAGAGTGCATTACCATGAAGTGAGGTGGCAAGAGCAAATGTGGGTAGACAAATTTATATCAATAATGAGTCCACCAAGTCACTTCTTAGCCTCTAAAACAGACCATGCAAGTGGCTGATCTACTCTCCAGTCTCTTTGTTGTCTTCAGTGTGTTTAAACAATCTTTTTCTGATCTAAGTTGCAGATGAGAATAGAAGCCTGACTCATCCTCAGCCTTATAATTTATTCTCAAGATATGTACAGGGTTTCTTTTGTTGTTTGGAGGAACCCCCAGGGAGGTTGAGGCTTTGTCAACCTCCCCAGCTAGTTTAAAAATATGCTTAACAAACAGAAGTTCACTTAGCAATTTTTCCTGGTGTTTGTACCCCCAAGTTGTTTTGTTTTCCCCAGCCTGGATGAAGTCTTTATAAACACTTGACTTTCTGCATATAGAGTGTTGCATGGAGGAGGTGACTGAATTGCTTTCCAGAGTAGCTGGCAACAAGCATCATGCATGCATAAGGATAGAAGATGTTCTTTTGTTCTTTCTGTCTCTGTTCTGTGCTGTTTCTTTGCTGCTGCTTCTTCTCAGTCTTTGCCAAAGAGCATATAGAATCCTAAACTGGTTTGGGTTGGAAGGGACCTCTGGAGCTCATCTAGTCCAACCCCCCTG
>VWZO01012382.1:889991-908227 GCA_013396975.1 Bucco capensis
GTATTAAGCTGAGGAGAAACTTGTTTGCAGTTCAGGTGCCAGAGCACTGGCCCAGGCTGCCCAGGAGCCTGTGGAGTCTCCTTGTCTGGAGCCATTGCAGAGCTGCCTGGCCACATTGCTGTGTGAGCTGGTCTAGGTGCTCCTGCTCTGGCAGGGGGGTTGCACTAGATGATCTTTCTAGGGCCCTTCCAACCCCTGACATTCTGTGATTCTGTATGGACACCTTCCAGCACATCTGTATCCTTCCTGTACTGGGAAGAAGGTTGAAGATGAATGGGACCACTGCGCTATTAGCAGCAGGGAGCTGATGGAGTTTTTCTGGAGTGGTTGTTCCCTGTGCTATGGCAGTTCCAGCCTGGCAAAAAAAACCCTGGTTCTTGCAGTTTAAATAGGGAATTTTGTTGTTGCCATTTTTAGTAATAATGTGGGAATATTTAGGATTTGAGAGAGTTGTGGGAGGTTGAGGAGGAAACACTTGTCAGCTGCCAGTTCTGCTCGTGTGGCACCAGCACTGAGTGAGAATGAAGCTGACTGTGTTTCTACAGGACCTGGAGCTTCTCTGAGAGCTGCAGGGGATGTGGTGGTTTAACCTGACACCTGTATTTGAGAGCCAAGCTCTTCAGCAGCAGCCAGGGCTAGGATGTGTCAGGAATGGCTGCTGGCTGCTCACTGTGCCCATGCAAGAACCAGGTGAAATCCTTGCCCCCTGCTCCCCTTCCTTTGCATGGCCAAAGCTCACCTAGAGATGTTCCCTCCAGGGAGAGAAATAGCATTTCTTGCTTCCAGTAGAACATTTTCCCACTTCCTTTTTTAGCAATGTGAAGCTTGAAGAGGCCTCAGAAAAATGAACCAATGGATTGGGCAAGAAGCCAGGTAACTCTTTGCAGCTTGAGCTCTGGCTTGGCTTCACTTTCTGTCCTATTTGGAAACTAGAAATAATGAGCTGCCATGAGCTGATTCTGTGTTTTCTTTCCCTCTCTGGTCTCAGCTCTTTGTGCAAGTCAGCACTGTGGCTGTAGAGCCTTTGCCTGTGGCTGCCTCAAGGCTCTGAGGGGTAACTTGTGTGAGGTTCAACAGAACTCATCACACACAAAAAGTCTGTGCCATAGTTTAAAAATGCTGGAGTTAAAGCCAGATACTGGGATCTCCTGCCTTCTGCAAGCAGCCAAGAGATGTTTCCAGGCTGTAGTTTGACTTGGATGGACCTTGTGAATCCTGGGTTTTATTCCCAGTTCTGCTGCTAGTTCCTTGTTAGCTTGGTCAGGTTTATTGTGTCCTGAGTTAGCCAGAGGCAAACTGAGCTTTCAGTATCTGCTTTTTCCTTTACCAACTGAAACCAGTGATCCTTAGGAGCTTCACTAAGGGCTGTGGGAAGAGCAAAGATCTTGGCAAGGGAAAAGGTCATGGAGAGTGATGATTTTGTCCTCTTCACTGTCCAGTGTGCACAAGTGGGGAGCACACTGGGGCAGCAGTAAGGAAGGGAATCACAGCAAAGGTTGGAAGAGACCTCTATGATCATCAAGTCCAACCATCAACCTAACACCACCCCCATGGCCCTAAGGAACACATCTAGATGTTTCTTAAACCCCTCCAGGGGTGATAACTCCAGCACTGTGCTGGGCAGCCTGGGCCAATGCTTAACAACTCCTTCAGGCAAGAAATCTTTCCTAACATCCAATCTAAACCTCCCCTGATGCAACTTGAATCCATTTTCTCTTGTCCTCTCACTGCTAGCCTGGGAGAAGAGACCTACCCCCACCTCACTCCAACCTCCTTTCAGTAGCTGTAGAGACACAAAAGGTTTCATTAAGGATGTTTTTGCTTCTACATTATGAAACTCTTTGCCACTGGATGCAATCCATAAGGTTTAAAGAAGCAAATAAGTGACAGACTTTATGGAATATACTAGATTTCCTTTTCTTTGCACTCCATTCATTTCTTTTTGGTGATACCCATGTCCTTATAGAATAACAGCTAGGCTTGAGCATCCACAGCTTCTGCATGTGCAGGGGAAAGGACACACAAGCTATGCTTGAGATGATCTGCTGGCTGCTCTGCAGAGATGCTGAAGGCCTGCATGCCCTCAGGGGAGGATATAAGGGTGAAGAGCAACTTGGGCAGGCAAAGACAGACCAGAATGCTCAGTTTAGAGAGTGATTTTTGTCTAGTATTCCTCCTGTGTGAAAATGTCTTCTTAAAGCAGGGGAAGAGAAGCTGTGTCAGCTCTTATTAAAGAAAATGGATTTTCCTAGAGAAGCCAAACCAGCAAAACCCATGAGTACTACAGAGACTTAGCCAAAGATCTTGGCAGCTTTTTATGGCAGCTCTGGCTCAAGAACATTGGGAATTTTTGAAGGCAGAATTAACCCATTGGAACCTTGTAGAGCAATGATATGAAAAGGTTGACTTCACCTTGCAGGAAAAGCATTTTTTTGTGGCTTTGGCAGAGAAGATAACTCCCTGTAAACCTGGCTTGATGTTTTTCCAGGATCACCCAATTGGGTATGGAGACAAAAGAAGCCAAGGGGAGTTTTGGAGCTCCCCAGATCAAAGCATAGCTGCCAAATGTATTGTCCAAATATTGAAGCTTTACCTTAGCACATTTGCTGTGCCACTTTCTCTCTTCAGTTAATGATTTAGGTGTGGTTTTTGGCCTTTGAATTTCAGTGTTGCCCAAGTAAATATTGGGGAAAGCAAGTTCAGACAATCAAAAAGCATTCCCAGGTGATGTATCTGACCAGTTACAACAGCTTGGCTTTTCCACCATGTGAAGAGGAGGAGGAGGAGGGGGAAAAAACTGGTATGGAGTGAAACTGGAGACAGCTGTGACCTGCTCCCAGATACTGGCAGCAGCAAGAGAGCTTGAATGAATCAAATAAATGATGTGCACATCTCTCCCCACAGACCACACATGCTAGGAGAAGTTGCTGGGAATGTGGCTGCCAGATGGCTGCCAGAGATGACAATGGAGCTCAGCACTGCAGATCCCTTCAGGGACATCAGCACCCTCCCCTCCTCCAGCAGCTGTGCACACAGACTGGGAATGGGGGCTGAAAGCAAACTGTGGCCCTTGGGAACTTCTCTGGAGCCAAGGCAGTGGGAGAGGAGTATTGGATGTTGTGAGGGTTGTTTTCTTTTTCTTCTGGGCAGTCCAGAAGTTGCAGGGAAGGCTTAGGGCTGAGGGAGGGGGATGTGTGTCTCCTGGGTCTCTCCTTGACCTGCTGGAAGATGTAGAGCTTGTCACAGACTAGTATAAATTGGAAGGGATTTGTGGAAGTCTCTGGCTCACAGCAGGGTCTGCTTACATCAGGCTGATCAGGATTGTAGCCAGTCCAGTCTGGAATGATGATTCCACAGCTGTGAGCCTGTGTGGCAGTGACTGTTCTCAGTCAATTTTCTTCCTGATATCTGACTGGAATTCCCCTCTCTGGAACTCATCACAGTATCCCAGTATGTAAGGGGTTGGAAGGGCCCTAGAAAGATCATCTAGTGCAACCCCCCTGCCAGAGCAGGATCACCTAGACCAGCTCACACAGCAATGTGTCCAGGCAGCTCTGCAATGGCTCCAGACAAGGAGACTCCACAGGCTCCTGGGCAGCCTGGGCCAGTGCTCTGGCACCTGAACTGCAAACAAGTTTCTCCTCAGCTTAATACTTAACCTCCTGTGCTCCAACTTGCTCCCATTCCCTCTTGTCCTACCATTGGATGCCATTGAGCAGAGACTGGCTCTCTCCTCCTCACACTCACCCTTCACATATTTCCTGAGGTCTCTTCTCAGTGTCCTCTTGTCCAGGCTGAAGAGACCCAGCTCTCTCAGCCTGTCCTCCTAGGGCACATGCTCCACTCCTTTCAGGATCTTGCTGGCCCTGTGCTGGACTCTCTCCAGCAGCTCCCTAGCCTTGTGGAGCTGAGGGGCCCACAACTGGACCCAGGATTCCAGGGGAGGCCTCCCCAGGGCACAGGAGAGGGGAGAAGAACCTCTCTGGCTCTGCTGGCCACGCTCCTCTTAATGCATCCTAGGATGCCATTGGCCTCTTGGCCACAAGGGCACATTGCTGCCTCATGGGCATCCTCCTAGCCACCAGCACTCCTAGAGCTTTTTCCCCAGGGCTGTTCTCCAACAGATCAGTTCCCAGTCTGTACTGATCCATGGGGTTGTTCTTTCCCAGATGCAGTACTTATCATTTGTCTCTCCTCTACCTCTGAGAAGTCTGGCTCTGATTTCTCTCTGGCTTTGTTATTCCCTCTCTAAGCTTTACATATGCATCCCTGAGGCATGCAGGTTTGCTTACACAAATTGAAAAGGACAGAAGTGAGGTGCAGAGAAGCTGCAGCTTGTCCAGCAAACCTTACTTCTGCATCAGGACTTTCTGCTAGGTGCTGGAGAATAGTTTGTTGTCCTCAAGCAGCAGGTCTGAAAGTGACTCAAGGTTGATGCACACACTTTGATCCCAACAACATCTACAAAGCAGTTCCTCAGAAGATAGGAATGTCTTCTGCAACACTTTACAATAGTTCTGTAACATCTCCTGCTTAGGAAATCAGGGCTGCTGCTAGAAACCCTTGCTGATGTTGAGGAAATCACTTGGTCAAGTTGTGGTAGGAACCTCAGCCTGAACAAGAGCAGGGGAGAAGTTCAGTGATACTTTTAAAGCTGGTGTCAGCTCTTGGATAAACTGAAGCAGAGGGTGGAAATGCAGAGTTCCAGTGATACAGGTGGTCATAGAATCACAGAATGGCCCAGGTTGGAAAGGACCTTAGAGATCATCTAGTTCCAACCTCCCTGTGTCACCCATTCCTCTTAGGCTTGCTTCTGTATACTTCACCTGACCTTTCCCGTATGTTTCTTGAGAAGATGCCTGACCTTTTCACATCCAATTAGCAGATGGCTTCAACTGTTGCCTGAATCCTCTTTTTCCCCTCCAAGCCAAACCCCTCTTCCTGCTCAGCATCTTGGAAAGATTGTGCTTGCTCACCAGAGCTCGATGATGTGCTGTGGTGCTCAGAGAGAGCTTTTTTTGGCTCTCAGAACAACTACCCAGTGCTTCTTTGTCTAAAGGTCTCTGCCTCTCCACTCTTACTTGGGGCATCCCTCCCTTTAGGAAAGGGATATGTGCCAGAGGAGAACTAGATTGCTCTTTTGAGCAAAGGTCAGAGGAATATTTGGCAGGAGTGATGCTTGCTTGTTCTCAGTCAGGATTTCCCCTAGCAATGGCCCTAGGCTCCTGCAGATTTTGGTTGCTTTTCAGAGCCCTTGGTATTTGCAAACATGCAAATAAAATGTACCACACAGTTCAGCTGCTGGCACTGAAAGCCTGCAGAGGGGAAAATCTGCTTCCCTCCCCATCTCCTGCCTGCTGCAGAGGTGATTTGCTTCTCTATCAGCACTGGAGAGGAAGGAGTTGAGTGCAGTGCAGCTCTGAGCTCTTTAACTGCAGTAATGTTCCTCTCTGGCTGCCCAACAGTGTGCAGGATTTATTTAGCTCAGGTAACACTGAAGCTCTGTTGTAGTCTTCCCACTTGCCAGTTAAATCTGGGCTTGTAGAAGTGCCTGTTTCTTTTTCTGAGGGAAGTTAAATGGATCTGCTTTCTGCTTTAGTCCTTAGGCCTTTTCCAAGCATCTCACATGGTCACATAATTGATGCTTTGGACTTCTAAAAAGACACTAGAGTTTTGATAAATCTCCACTAAAGTTAAAAGAAGCAGCAGAGATTTATACAGAAAATAAGGAGCCAGTCAAAAACCAATAAACAATACACTTTCCCATGTTTTTAAACATCCCAAAACTTTCACAGGAGCAAAAATAAGAGTAATTCTTCATTGCATGATGTTGTTTCACAGAATGTTAGGGGTTGGAAGGGACCTCTGGAGATGATTTAGTCCAACCCCCCTGCCAGAGCAGAGTTTCTTAGGTTGTAGCCTTGTTGCTGCACTTAACCAACTTGATTAATGTAGCTTTATTGTATAGTTGTGCCCTTTTTAGGATTGTAGAATGGATCTAGGAGTCAGAATTTGGCTCTCAGTTCCCATATTGCAATCCTGGGGCTGGTGGAATCCTCCTCAGACTTGAGCATCTCTGGCTCTTGTCAGTGCACAGGAATGCCTGAGCTTCAGCTGTGCCCCTGACAGCCACTGACCAAAACCCAACTGAAACACAGGCAGCAATCTAGCATACTTTGTATTCTGGGTTAAAGAACATTTCCTTTTTTCCTATATCTGATTTTTTCAGCCTTTCCTTACCTTCAGACTGCCTGGGAGCAGCTGTTACAAAGGCTGTTGTGCTCCTCTGGGGAAGGCTGTCCCTTGGAAGGGAGGATGCTTGCTGGATTGTGCTTCTCTCCTTTCCATCAGTGCAAATTCTCACGAGTCTAGTGTTCAGCCTAGTCTCTGCTTTGTAAGTGATGCTGGGCAGGAGCTCAGGATCATTTTGAGCCTCAGCAAGCACAAGATCAGACTGTTTTCTGAGCTAACAGTGTGTAGAGGTTTGAGTGAGTGAGTTGTGTGGGCACTGCCAGCTTCCTAGAATGCAGTTGTTGGGAGTCACTTCCAGCATTTCCAGTGGGGGTTTGCATTCCTTGGTAATCCCCACTTGAAGCTCTGAGTCAGGGAGTGGGATTTACAGAGCTCTGCCTCTGCTTGTCTGAGACCTCAGTGTGCAGGTCCAGATGCCATAACTCCTGGAAAGAGTGGGAAAAAAACAGGAGAGAAAAGATCTCTCTGTTCTCAGAGTCTGCTTGCAGCTGCTGTGCCAGACTCTAGGAAAGATGCAGGGAGGGAGCTGTGTTGGTCTCTTCTGCCAGGTTAGCAGTGAGAAGACAAGGGGAAGGAGCTTCAAGTTGTACCAGGGGAGGTTTAGATTAAATATTAGGAAGGATTTCTTCTCTGAAAGAGTTGTTAGGCATTGGCCCAGGCTGCCCAGGGCAGTGCTGGAGTCACCATCCCTGGAGAGGTTTAAAACCATCTAGATGTGGTCCTTAGGGCCATGGGTTAGTGGCCTGGGGGTGAGAGGTTGATGGTTGGACTTTGTGATCTTAGAGGTCTCTTCCAACCTTCATGATTGTGTGAATCATAGTGACAAAATTATTAAACTGATCCTCCTGATCTCTTCCTTCCAGTTCATCCTGAAGCCAGTGCAAGGATGAGGATTAAGAGAATGAGGTTTCTTTAGTCTTCTAACCTCAGATGGGTTCAGTAAACACAAGCTATTTGATCCTAACTGCTATATGATGGTGAGAAATCAACAGCTGGCTAGACAGTCTCTGTAACACACAACTCTCACAGAGCTAAGCTGCTGTTGTTTCTGCTCCTGTGCTCAAACAGAAGATTGCAGCTTGTGCTCATCCCAGAAGTGCTGCAGACTTCCCTGTGTCTTGTTCCCAAGACTTAGAGAGGTGATGAGGAGGAGCTGCTGCTGTTCATTTTCTGCCCTAGGGTAGGCTGTAGCTGAGGATTTGAGACTGAGTGAATATGAGAATATGAGAAGTGACAGAGTGCTAATACATTAGGCATTCATTTTGTCTCCTATTAGCAGTGCTTGTAGTGGATAAGTGAGATGTTACACTCTGTGATGTGCAATTATGAGTATGGAACTGAACATCTGATGTGCTGAGCAGGGACTGAAGCCTGGACCTTAAAACCACATCAAACTTGCCTGAAAATATCTGTAAGAGATGCAGAAAGGCATGAAGCTTACTTTGAATGCCTTCTGGGTTTCTTGGTACCTTTAAAGCTTAAAACAACTTGAATACCTATGACAGAAAGCAGCAGAAAAGCACCATCAGTTCAGTGCTTGCTGGTGAACATTTTACACTTTGAAGGTAAGGGAATAAAGAAAAAGGAGAGGGAATCTTCAGCAGAAGGATGGTTTTATTGGGAATCTTTTATCAACCTCTCAAGTTTCTTCCTCCTCCCCAAATTTCAGACTTGCCTTAGCTGATGCAACCTCCTCCTGGGGTTTTGACATCAGTGAAGAAAGATCTGATGGACAAATACTATTTTGAAACCAAGTTTTGTGCTGTCTCTCTTGGTTTGTATCCTGGATTCTGCTTGGTGTCTGCCTGGGGCAGATAACTTCATTTCTGTGTCTGTGAACTGACAGCAACAAGAGGCTCACTGGAAGACCGAAGTGTACTTCCCAGGCACAAGACACTCTACAAATGATGACTGAAACCATTTTTCTTCTCATGCTTCTCAAACCCCACTTGAAACCAGGCCAAGGGAGTGACATTTGGGATGTTTAGAGGTGGAAGGTCTTGTTCTCCTGCTCTCCTCAATACAAAGCTTTGTAAAGCAGAGCAGCTCAGAGATGCTAGCAGAGAAAGGGACTATCAGCCAGCCAGAGGTGTTCCAGCCCCTAAGGAATCTGTGATGTGTACTGACAAGCTTTCTGTGCAGATCTAGTCCTCACAGCTTGAAATCACCAGCTGCATTACTGAGAGGCTTAGCTGAGCTCTCTGACTGTAAGCAGAACATACCTGGACCATTTTACTGATAAAATTGCCTGGACTAAAGACTAAGATTTGACACATACCTCAGTACAAACACTCTGTGAAGCATGAAATAAGGAAGATGCAGTTCTGATGCCTTGTTTTGTGTTCTCTGCTCTCCAGGGATGTAAACCCAGAATCTCCTGCTTGCACTTGATTTTAGGATGAAGGACAGCCACAGTAATACACATAGCTGCTGGCTGCCTGTGGACATCCCCAGCTAATGGCAAGCTTCAGTGTTTTTCCAATATCCCAAAGTCTCTCCATGCTTTGGATACAATTGTGTGTGGTGGTGCTGAAGGCAAACTTCTGTGTTGGCATTTTCAAGGGCAGAATTTCCCCTCTTGATTCTAGGAATATGCAGGTTGAGTGTGGCCACTGCAGGATCAGTCTTTCATCTGTCTTTAACCTACTAGAGAAATCCTGAGTTTTCCCCAGGGAATATTGCATCCTTATTGCTGGGACCCTTTGTGAGACCCAGAGCTGCACTAGGTGAACTCTCTCATTCATGCCTTGGAGCAGTGTGAAGATACAGTGCATGTAGACACATGGGCACTGCCACTCTGCTAGCTGCTAGCCCACACATCACTTCTCTGGCTCATCCAAGACTGCCCAGGGATGGATTGGTGGTCACCTCCTGCCTATGCTTCTGCAGCTGCTGGAATTTCTCTTGGCAGGAGTCTGTATCATCCAGCCAAATTCTAGCCCCCTCCTGCACTCAGAATCAGTAAGATTGGAAGAGACCTCTAAGATCAAGCCCAACCATCAGCCTATCATCCCCATGCCACTAACCCATGGCCCTAAGGACCACAGCTTGATGTTTTTAACCCCTCCAGGGATGGTGACTCCAGCACTGCCCTGGGCAGCCTGGGCCAATGCCTAACAACTCTCTCAGGGAAGAAATTTTTCCTGACATCTAATCTAAACCTCCCCTGGTGCNTCCTATCCTTGCTGCCCTTCTCTGGACACACTCCAATGCCTCTGTGTCCTTTTGGGACTGAGGGGCCCAAAACTGAACACAGCATCTGAGGTGCAGCCTCACCAGTGCTGACTCCAATTAACTCTTGCTTTAGTTGTGGAAAACCTGAAAAAAAAAAACCAAACAACAGACTAAAGAAGAATCAGAGGTTTAGCTTTGTGAACTGCTGGTTTTCATCTGTTCTTCTTGGGTTTATTCTGTTCTCCTTGGGCCTTCCTGGCTCCTCAGCAGTTTCAATTCCAAACGCTTCACGTCACTGCTTGGAAGCTCACCAGCATACAGGACTCTCTCCCTGTTGCTTTCTGTTCTAAGAGCCTCCTCCAAGCTCAGGCACATGTGGTTCCACTTAGGGAGAAGCTCAGCAATGCCGTGTGGCTCTGGCTGGGGCTAGGCTGACCTCTTTGTTTGAGCACAGCTTGGCCTCTTCCCGCGGGAGCTGACTGCTAGCTCACATATTTCTTCTTTCAGATGCTTTTGCTTCCCAACCACATTCCTGCAATCAAAGGGAGACAGAGGGGAGCAGGCTGCAGGCAGCATGCACTGGGGGCCAAGGCTGGGTCCCTTGGAGCACTCAAGCTCTCGGGAGAAGGCAACCTTTGGCCTTTCTGTCTCTGCCAGCCAAGGAATACAGCAAGCAGATGGCCCGGAGCACAGCCTTGGTGCAGTTAATTATCCTGAGGAGACTTCCACTGCCCCCAGCTTCTCCTCCCTTGTGCAAGGAATGCAGAAGAGCTGTCTGTAAGGAGACACCATTTTATGTTTATTTTGGCTGAAAATGCTGTCAGGGCAACCAACTGTTAGGGCTAGTGTGGTCTGAGGGTGAGCAGGAGATGTCAACCTTGTGGGTTGTCCTTATAGCTCTGGAATAAACCAACATAGCTATTCACTGTCTGGGTTTATCCACAGCAGAATCTGGGGGAAAGAGTCAAAGGGAGATAAGTTAATCACAGATCCTTTAAGGTTAGAAGAGACCTCTAAAATTATCAAGTCCCAACTGGCAATTTATCACCAGCATGTCACTAAATAAATGGTTCTGATCAATAAGGAGATTTAAGAGCACTCCCATTCCCCTGAGGAGTGTGGTGGACCATGGTGTGGGTGTAAAAGCATATAGGTGGAGAGGAACCTCATGAAGTTCCAAAACCTGGGGAGGAATAACCCCATGAACCAGTACAGGATAAGGATTGACCTGCTGGAAAGCAGCTCTGTGGAGAAGGACCTGGGAGTCCTGGTGCACAACAAGCTTACCATGAGCCTGCAATGTGTCCTCATGGCCAAGGAGGCCAGTGGTGTCCTGAAAGTGCATGTGTCTGTCTTTTTTACTGAACAAGTAAGAGTGTGTGGGGGGAAATGTTTGCTTTCTCAATAGAGAGCTTAATTTTAAGCTCTACTTATCTGTAGAACTAGTCTGTGGTGTCTTTAGCACTTAGCTCATTTGAGCTTCCAAGTCACTCAAGCATCTCTGAAAGCTTTACTCAGGATGTAATTCCTTGGCCATAAAAGTAGTCCTCAGCCTCCTATTTAAGCATCTCAAATTCTATATTTGCTTGTTGCAAAACAGTTAGATTTTGCTCCTTACAGCTGGGCAGAGTAGGCAGGGAGCAGGCTTTTGCTTCTCCTTAAAGAAGCTTAGTAAATCATCTCCTCCAAGACTGTAGCAAGATCAAAGCCTAACAGATGTGAAATGTCTTAAATTCCTGGCATGGAGGAATGGTTCCAAGCTGTACCATGGCAGCCTTGTTGTTTCTTAACTCTCAACCACATTTTTCTTGTGTCTATCTAATTTAGACATCCTCTGTTCTCAAATAGCGTGGGATAAATGTTTTTAGCACAAGAATGAGCTAATTCAATGGACAGGATTTTTTGACTAGAGGAACAATACAAGCCTGAGTTATTCTATGGATATTTATTCTCTTTAAGCTAATCTAAGTTGTTTAAAGTTTTGGCTAATTTGGGTCATTTTGACTAAGAAGAAGTACTTTTACAAGCAGAGCAACTATAGCAGTGGCACTACTGAGGTGCTTTTTTTCCAATAGCCTACCTGGATTTTGATAAGAAAATGTTACTTAGAGGACTGTAGGACCAAAAATTCCTTCTCATTTTCAGCCAGTGGAATCTCCTAGATGTGAAAATAAAGAGTATCTCAAAATCAGGCTGTAAAATCACTTGAGAACTTGTCTGTAGGGACTGTTCTCCTTTTAGCAAGGATGTGATGTGCCCTGACAACAGTGACCATTCACTGCTCTGTCACACTTCCAGCCAGGAATCACTTTGATATTAATGAACAGAAGCAGGTAGAACATCTATCAGAGGTGCAATGGGAATTATCCAGACAGTTGCTATAAACTCTATGTGGAGATCATTTTGGAATTCTCACTTTGTGCTGTTGTGTTGGAGAAAGTTTTCCCCAGAGTTGCTTCCTGAGGCACTTCCCTCTCTCTGCTGCTAGTCCAGGATGGCTTCAGCTGCAGGAAAATCACAGGTTGCATTTTCTATTCCTCTCTGGATCTTGGAATAGTCTGTTGCAAGTGTCATCTTTGACTAAAAGCCAAAATAAACTATAAAAAGTGGAGCTGAAGGCAACTTTCATAGCTATTCCTGCAGCAACTGACATTTTTTTTCAAGCCCCCTTTTGGATATTCCCATCTTAAAGGAATTTGGTTTGGATCAAGTTTGTGGATTACTTATATCTTAATGATCTGAGTCTTTCCTAGGCTCTTCTTCTTAATTCCAGCAGTGAAATAAAAAAGCACAACTGATTACATTTTTAAAAGTATCATCTATATTTAGCATTGCTCCCTAATTCCAACCTCCTCCTGAACCTAATGAAAGATTTACATCTGGAAGCTCTTTTAGCTTTTTTAAGCACATGAGTTTGCCTCCAAATAAAGATGTCAGCAAAACATTGATTTTCACTTGGATTTCTGTTTGCATGTTTATGTGTACTTGGTGGTGATCTATAGGTGCATTTGTCTATATATATGTATATTTGATGGTGGTATATAGGTGCTTTTGTCTCTATATATGTATATTTGGTGATCTATAGGTGCATTTGTATATATATATGTATATTTGGTGGTCTATAGGNATTTGTCTATATATATATGTATATTTGATGGTCTATAGGTGCATTTGTCTATATATATGTATATTTGATGGTGGTCTAGAGGTGCATTTGTGTATATATATATATTTGGTGGTGGTCTAGAGGTGCATTTGTCTATATATATATGTATATTTGGTGGTCTATAGGTGAATTTCTCTCTATATATATGTATATTTGGTGGTCTATAGGTGCATTTCCCTCTATATATGTATATTTGGTGGTCTAGAGGTGCATTTGTCTATATATATATGTATATTTGGTGGTTGCATTTGTCTATATATATGTAATGGGTTGGGAGGGAGCTCTTATATAGGTGCCTTTGCCTATATATATGTATATTTGGTGGTCTATAGGTGCATTTGTCTATATATATGTATCTTTGGTGATCTATAGCTGCATTTGTCTATATATATATATTTATATTTGGTGGTCTATAGGTGCATTTGTCTATATATATGTATATTTGATGGTCTATAGGTGCATTTGTCTATGTACATGTATATTTGATGGTGGTCTAGAGGTGCATTTGTCTATATATATGTATATTTGGTGGTCTATAGGTGCATTTCTCTCTATATATGTTTATATTTGGTGGTCTAGAGGTGCATTTGTCTATATATATGTATCTTTGGTGATCTATAGCTGCATTTGTCTATATATATATATTTATATTTGGTGGTCTATAGGTGCATTTGTCTATATATATGTATATTTGATGGTCTATAGGTGCATTTGTCTATGTACATGTATATTTGATGGTGGTCTAGAGGTTCATTTGTCTATATATATGTATATTTGGTGGTCTATAGGTGCATTTCTCTCTATATATGTTTATTTGATGGTGGTCTAGAGGTGCATTTGTCTATATTACACACACTTGTTACTGGATAGGCAGGAAAACAAACTGAGCTTCATAATAGCATTTACTTGAAAGAATCTGTGATTGCATTAAGGATTTAAACATGAAGACATTATTCGTGGTGATCTTAATCTGTGCTGAGGCCAAACACAGGGTCCCAGTTTGCTCAGCAGTTGCTGGATTGCCTAGGAGCTGCTTCCTTCCCTCCATCCCCATTTCTAAAGGCTGACTTTCTGCAATTCAAGCCCTTTTGTAATACACATTCACAAGCAATTGTCCTTTAAAAGGGTTGAAATTAGTTCTGGGAAATACTTTCAGACTGATAACTTTACATTGAGAAAGATGCAGGATATTGCTCTTTGTTATTGTTGTTTAGCTTGTGTTTAAAATCTGCTGTGCATGCAAAGCAGAAAGGTTAAAATTTGCTTTGTGTGCCCTGGCCTCAACTGTGCCTTTCCCCTAGTAAATGGGTGAGATGTTTGGGTCCTGTCTGTTCAGCTGTGGATAAGCTTTGCTATGGTTCAAAACATTTGCTCTGTTTAAAACAGAAAGGAAGGACCAAAGACAATTTTTCTCCCTTGTCTGCAGGGTGCTGGGTGACTTATTGTCTTCTGAACAATAGAGCAAACATCTTTAAAGGTTACAGTGGTGTCCTCCCCCTCAAAACCCAGAGCAGAGCAGTGCCTGTGGTGTGTCAGCAAGCCTGGCTCCTGCCAAAGCTTTCCCAATGCTGCAGTGCCAATGAGTTTAGGGTTCCTGCTCCAGCAGAAAAACAAACCAGCTTCCCTCTGAAGTCATGGGACTGAGGGAAGCTGCAAGAAGCAATTCCTGAGCTGCTCTTTGCTGTACACAGGATGTGGAAAGGGGAGAGGGGATAATTTTGGGTAAGAACTAAGGAGCCTGCATATATGTGGCTTTAGGGAGTGAGACTCTTGGATCCCATTCCTGGGAAAATCATCTATTGTCCTCATCTATTGTCTCCAGCTCTGCTAGAGCCAGTGCTGGAGGTGTTGCTGAGCAGGCTCTGCCCTCCTGTGGCTGACAAGTTCTGGAAGGGGAAAGCTTTGGGGCCAGCTCTGGACCCATCCAGCTGTGCAAAAGTGCTTGCTAGGAGCTTTACAAAGCAGCCAGAGTGTGTTCTGGCCAGGACATGGAAGCGTTTGCTGCTTTGAGAGGTTCTCCAGAAGCACTCTCCTTTCCTACTCATTTACATGAAACTGGAGTAAATGGTAAGAGCACTAAGAGCAAAATCTCATTTCTTTGAGCTGTTTTTGCCAGGTTACATCTTGCACTACTATAAGAGAGGGCATTTTTTCTTCACTGAATAATAACTAACCAAAAAGGGATTGGCATATAGAATCCTAGAATCCTAGACTGGTTTGGGTTGGGAGGGAGCTCTGGAGCTCATCTAGTCCAACCCCCCTGCAGTGAGCAGGGACATCCCCAACTAGAGCAGCTTGCCCAGAGCCCTGGCAAGCCTCGAGAGTCTTGTCTAGAACACCTGCCCAACTTATAGCCTGCCTTGGGAGTTTGTGGCATTAGTAAAGAACTCATAAGGACTAAAGAGACAAGTTTGGCTTGGTTTTTTTTTCAGTAAGGCAGAGAGAGGTCATGGAAAAGTGTAATCTGGTGATTAGTTCAGTGAGGAATCAGCTCCAAATGATCTCTGATTGTAGGCACCTTGGAAAAAACAACGGGTGCTGCAGAAATTTGCAGTCATTCTCTCACTGGATCTCTCCTTGTTCTTTCTCCCAGTGAGAAGATTAATTTAGGGGCACAGGGATCTTCTCCAAACCTGGTCCTAAAGAAACATAAAAGGTTGGGGAAATACCATGTTGTATGTTTGTTGGGGACAACAAGAGCCACACCAAGGTGTGAGCTCTCTTAAAAACAGCCTCTCCAAGCCAGAGCAGAACAAAATGCTGCTTGTTACTCTCCCTCAAAAGGTGATTTTTAACCCCTAACAAGGGGAAAACCACCCTTAAAAACGCAGAATGCTCTCTCAGATGCTCCCAAAACCTCAGCCCTCTGCTGGCCCAGGGCTTTGGAAAGGTTGCAAATGTTCTGTGAATGCTGCCTGGTGTGGTGCCTCAATGCAGCTTATTGATCAGTGAGTGCCAGGCTGCTAATGAAGGCAGCCCGAAGCAACGTGGCCTTCAGCTCGGGCAGCACATGGCATTGCATTTGGCAGATGGAGCTTTGGGACAAGTCAATGTGATAAACAGGATTACTTTTGCCATTCAAGAGAGCAGCTAACGTGGCTGGAAAGGAGCTTTCCCTCTAGAGTCCTGCAGAGATCCCTGTAGGGGAAAGAGCTAATCCTTTGTAAGACTTCCTCTTGTCTTAAAAGTCTAGGTGTTCTATATATATGCAGGCATGCAGGACACAAAACCTCTAATAGATGAGCTTGGTAATAATCAGTTAAATATTAGAAGCTCAGGAGCTAAGGGATAGTCATGCTAACCACTCAGAGACAGAGCTGAGCATGGGAGCAGGAACAGAATCACACAATCAGAGAATTGTCAGGCTTGGAAGGGACCTGAAAGCTCCTCTAGGTCCAACCCCTGTGCCTGCCATGGGCAGGGACAGCTGGCACTAGAGCAGCTTGCTCCCAGCCCCAGCCAGCCTGGCCTGCAACACTGCCAGGGCTGGGGCTGCCACCACCTCTCTGGGCAACCTGGCACAGTGGCTCAGCACCCTCCTGGCCAACAACTTCTGCCTAACAGCCAACCTGAATCTCCCCTCCTCAAGCTTGGATCCATTCCCCTAGTCCTAGCACTGCCTGACATCCTAACAAGTCCTTCCCCAGCTCTCTTGTAGCCCCTGCAGATGCTGGAAGGCCACAAGAAGATCTCCTGGGAGCCTTCTCTTCTCCAGCCTGAACAATCCCAACTCTCTCAGCCTGTCCTCCTAGGAGAATGAATTTGCTAAAACCAAAGTTGGTCCTAAAGAAACATAAAAGGTTGGGGAAATACCATGTATGGATGTAATTTTTTGTTTTGTTGGGTTTTTTCCACCTAAAGGTTAAGGGAAGGTTAAAGATCCACATTTATATACAAGTATAGGAACAAATGCAGCCTATGCAGCTAGAGCTTCATCTTGCTATGCAATCACAGCCTTGTGTGTTCACTCACACTTGTGACTCCCTAGTGCTGCCAACTCTCCTGCTTCCAACAGTTTCACAGTATTTGGCCCACGAAGCAAAATGTTTCATCTCACTTCATTTCACAGGGGAAAAAAAGTGATTTTAGGCTTTTTTCTTGCACAGCAAAGCTTAAGAACAACCCAACTGCACTCTGAAGCTTCATACATGAAAGGCAAAAGGCATTTGTGACCCATGGAAACTTCGTTGGAAGTCTTCTATACTTGGTGTCATAGCAGATTTGGGAGGTCTCTAGCCCATAATATTCCATACCACTTGCCTTTTGGATCAGTTTTGACTGAGTTTAAACCACAGTGAGTCCATGGTTCCAACCAAAAGTTGGAGATGGGAAAAGGCAAGAGTCTCCCTCCTGGTTTTGTGGAGTTTTAGCAGGGATGCAGGATAGAAAGAACCTCAGAAAGAAACTGAGAGCTGCTCAGTGCTCACTGAACACCTGATTTTAGGGAGTTAAGGTGTGTTTTAGGGTTTGCTGGCCAACATTTCAAATGCTCTGCTTCCCTCTCCTGGTTCAGCTGGGTACTTTCTCCTTCTCTCCACTTGGTTTTTTCCTTTTCTTTAAGTCCTGACAAACCATTTTTATTCGAATACACTTCTCTAGCCTACTAGTACCTTGCCTTTCTTAAGGTTAATGCTCTTGTTCCCAGGCTGGTATCTTATTTCCAGTGTTGAAATGCACACCATGAACATCATCCAGCATTAGGGAAGAGGCTCCAAGTCTTGTCAGACTGATGTAGGAATAAAAGAGATGGGCTCTGGGGGGAAATAGTGCTTGGAAACTAAGGTAATAAAAGGTAAAGGCAAACCCGAGGAGATTAGCTGGAATTTGGAGTGAATAGAGGATGCGGGTGCAACTGCAGCATTGACAGCTCTGGAGTGTGAAGCCATCTGTTAATATCAGTGTAAAACTAACTGCCTGTGTATGTGTAGATGTCTCCTTTAATCAGCTGCAATCTGTCCAGCAAGCCAAGCTGTTGGCTTTTCTTTAATGCTATGGAGCAAATGAGGAAGACTCCAGGGAAAGCTCAACTCAGGAACTTTTGTCAGGGCAGAGATGTATCCTGAAATCCAAGCTTGTGACTACCAGCATCTGTCTTTCAGCTTCCTGTTGTGTTTGGCTGTCTGAGGCTCAGACTGAGTTTAAGAGAGTGGCAGAAGAGAACGTGACTCTGCCCTGTCACCATCACCTGGGGCTGCTGGGCCAAGGGAGCCTGGACATTGAGTGGCTGCTGCACAGCTCTGAAACAGTCCAGAAAGCAGTAAGTTCAGCCACAGCTTGCAACCAAGTTTTCTCTAGGTTAGCACTGGGATGTCATCAGTGATCCTTGGGTAAACTTCAGGACTGTCCTTCAGGTTGTTAAAAATGACCTTGGCCTTGTTTCTGAAACCTTGATTTCAGGGAAAAAGACAGTGCTTTAGTACCTCTAAAAAGTGTCTTTGCAGGAACCTAAACAAGCTAGCCAGTGGCAGCTAAAGGTAAAGACTGCCTTTGTGTGAGCTGACACCTGTTTGGACACTATTATATCTATATTATATTTACATTAGAGATATTATTTATAGCTCTAAAAGTAAGGACTGCCTTTGTATGAGCTGACACCTATTTTAATGTCAGCTATTATATCTATCTGTATCTCTATCTCTATATG
>VWZO01012386.1:447-32133 GCA_013396975.1 Bucco capensis
AGCAACAAGGCTGGTGAAGGGACTGGAGCACAAGTCCTATGGGGAGAGGCTGAGGGAGCTGGGGTTGTTTAGCCTGGAGAAGAGAGGCTCAGAGGAGACCTCATCGCTGTCTATAACTACCTGAAGGGAAGTTCTAGCCAGGTGGGAGCTGGTCTCTTCTCTCAGGCACCCAGCAATAGGACAAGGGGGCACGGGCTCAAGCTCTGCCGGGGGAAATTTAGGTTGGAGATCAGAAAAATGTTCTTTACAGAGAGGGTGATCAGGCATTGGAATGGCCTGCCTGGAGAGGTGGTGGATTCACCATCCCTGGAGATTTTTAAACAAAGATTGGATGTGGCACTGAGTGCCATGATCTAGTAAATGGATTAGAGTTGATGGAGGGTTGGATTTGATGATCTCGGAGGTCTTTCCAGCCCGATCGATTCTGTGATTCTGTGATAGTATTTTTGCCTCTGGCATTTGAGTGAGGCTCAGAATGCTAGAAGGACCCAGAACTCCCAGCAAGGTGGGGGTGGAGCTGGGATCACAGCAGGAGTTTTAAACGGCTGTAAGGAGCATGAGTGACCTGGAATGGGCAAACAGGAGAGGGCACAGAAAGGCAGCTGTGGCGGTTTGTGCAGCAGTTCAATCAGCAGTTTGCACTGGCAGGGCATACTCCCAAATTGATTCGTGAACACAAACAGATCTCTCAGGAGTTGAAAGAGCTGCCCAGACCTTCAGCTCTGGTGAAATTCAGATCCTAGAAGTTCCCCTAGGGCCTTAAGGTGGAGGTGTGTGTCATGGGTGCAAGTGTGCCCAGCAGGATAAGGTATGGAAACACCTTGCTGTGTTGTGCAAGGACCTCACCAGGCAGCTTAGTATTTGGGAATCTGAGCAAGAGATTGACGCACGGTAGTCTGCATTTACATGGGCTGAGAAACAGCCCCTTCTTGGACCCTTGTAGGGGAAGGTGACAGTCTCCAAACTTAAGCTGACTGGTCCAGCAGATTTACAAGACAAGGAAGACTGGGCTCTTGCCTCTGCTCAGAATAGAAGGAGACAGCTCCCTCACGCTACTGACATGCCCCTGCACAACATATATGACATTCTGGGGCTGGAAGGTGATGGCTATATATTGATTAGCCAGGACCAAGAAAAGGACATTTGTGCAAAGCTGGTGAAACCGACCAGCAGTGTTAAAACCAGTGGCACATAAAAAATGAAAGGTGTTAGTAACTGTGGCCTTCTCCCTGAGAGGCACTAAAACACCCATTTGCCATCCAGACAACCTCTCTAGAGAAGTTTGCTGCCTGCCATGGGCCTGCATTAATGAATTATTAATACTCCATAATTCAGGGGCATTATGAAGAAGATACTAAGCCTAAAGCCAGGCAATTGTCATCCACTCCTACTCTTTCATATAAGGTCAAATGAGGCTACAACAAAGAGATTCCAAAGCATCAAGAGAGATTTCATAACCCTTGGAATGCTGTTGAAAGGACTGGAAACGCAGGTAGTGTTCCTCTCTCTCCTGCCAGTAGAATGTTGGACCCAAGTAGAAGGAGACAGATCAGGTGAATGACTGGCTACGTGGCTGGTGCCATTCTCAGGGTTTGGGGTTCTATGATCTCAGTACCTTTGAGCGGCCAGGCATGTTGACAATGTTCTGGGGAACAAGCCAGCTGGACATATCAGCAGAGCTTTAAACTACATCTGTCAGAGGGAGGGGGTATACTTCAGAGTGACTGGAAAGGCAGAGGGAGCACTAACACTTCAGGACACAGCAAGAAAATTCCTTTAAATCATCCCAAAGGAACTAGTGAGGGCTCCTCCCAAAAGGTGACAAGGCCAAGAGTCCAGCTGAAGCACCTTTACACCAAGGCATACAGCATAGGTAATAAGCAGGATGAGTTGGAGGTCATGGTGCAATCAAATAATTATGACCTGATTGCTCTCACAGAAATATGGTAGGATAATTCACAAAACTAGAACATGATAATGGAAGGCTACAAGCTATTCAGAAGAGACAGGCTGGGAAGGAGGTATGGAGTTATTGCACTCTATGTTAAGATATGGATAGACTGGAAGAGTTGGCCTGAGAAGCAGCCATGAACAGGCCAAAAGCCTGTGGGTAGAACTTAGGGATCAGACCAATAAAGGTCAGCTTGTCGTTGAGGTCTACTATAGGGGAGCCTGTTTACAAGACCTTCTTGCTTCAGCTACAGGAAGTGTCAAGTTCACCAGCCCTCATCCTGATGGGAGGTTTTAACCAACCAGATATCTGCTGGAAGAGCAATACAGCAGGCTGCAAGCAATGCAAGAGATTCCTGGAGTTCACTGAGGACAACTTTCTGGTCCAGGGTACTAGAGAAACCAACCAGAGAAGAAGAAATTTTGGACATGGTGCTCACCAATGCAGAGGAACTCATCAATGAGTTGAGGACTGGAGGAAGTCTAGGCTGCAGTGATCATGCCATAGTTCAGTTCACAATCTCAAGGAATGTAGGCCTGGCAGAAAGCAAAGTCAGGAACCTGAACTTCAGAAAAGTGTATTTCCCAGTTTTTTAGAGATGTGGTGGGTGAGATCCCCTGGGAAACTCTCCTTAGGGACAGAGGAACCCAACAGATCTGGCAACTCTTTAAGAACATTTTTCTTAGAGCGCAGGAGCTCTCCATGCCCTCTGTGTAAGAAATCGGGCAGGGCAGGAAGAACTCAGCAGCAGATGGGAATCAGATTCAGGAGGCTGGATCCTGGAACAGGATTCATGAACTCTTGGATTGATATCAAAGGAAGAACGGACAGAGTCCTGCAACAGCAGAGCTGGGCTTCTGATCCTCACAAGGACAGTTACCAGTCTACCACCCCACATGGCTCGGGTGCTCAACCTTTAGGGAGGGGGGAGGCCCAAACCTCTCATTTTTTGTGTTTACTGTTAGTTAGGTGCTAAATAGCTTAATCATGCACCTGTCTTGCTTGGGTCTTATGCTTTATATAAGAGACCTCTAGGCACAAGCTTGGTGTGAAAGTTTCAGGGACAGGTTTTCAGCTGATTATGACGTACATAAATTAGAACACTTTGTTCATCAGTTTAGGGTCATAACTCAAACTAGGATACTCAGAGAGGCTATGGATGCCTGATCCCTGGCAATGTTCAAGGCCAGGTTGGATGTGGCACTAGGCAACCTGCTCTAGTGGGTGGTGTCCCTTCCTATGACAGGAGGTTGGAGCTAGATGATCTTTAAAGTCCCTTCCAACCCAGGCCATTCTATGATTCTAAAGATAGTAGTTCACTTTGACTGTTATAAAGATCGAAATCAACACAGAACACTGATATAACTTTTAGTCTTATTTGACATTGACTATGTGAATCTGTTCCAGTTATATGAAATTGTATCTTGTATGTGTGCTATGCTGGCCCATTCCTATAGTTCTTGTTCTGGTACACAGTATTGTTTTCAATGGAAATTTTGTCTGAACTTCACCTTGAAGCAAAAGGCTTCAATTCCGATTATATGCAACCTAAAGGAAAATCACCCACAGTAGAGTGGATATCAGGATAAATTTTAGTCATGATACATTCACTGGCATGATAACAGAATTTCCTGTTGATATCAGCACAAATAGTGTTCAGATCTGAAGTGCTGGCATTAAGGAGAGTTCAAGCTTAAGAAGAAACATACGTCTCTGAAGGAAAGTGATTCCAGAATTCTATGACAACTAAGCTTATTCTTTCTTTCTCTAATTTAACCCTATTTCTTCACACAGCTCTTCTGCTCAGAGTTAAGCCTAGAGATACCAAGTGAGCCATACCTGTTACGTAATCACTTACTAAGTCAGTTCTTCAATAAACAGATCTATCACCAAAAAACTGTCCAGTCATGATTGTCATTACTAACATACTTATCTCAAGATATACCCTAAATGCAATTTCAATTCAGTTCAGTGAGATGAACAGAATATGGTATTGACTCTGGTGTGTAGCCTGGAGACACATTATGTAGATCTCAGGTTTTGCCCATCTCCAAGAAGCGGGTAAAGTACAGAATTCTTCAGACTTTGTCAGTATGTACAGATGTGGAAATTAGGCTAGAAATCTCAGGGGAGCAAGTTTGCATGAATAACTTTTGGTAGCAGTCTGGAATACATACAGGAAGACAATTTGTCTACCATGAGGCAGTTCAGGGTTTCCACTTCTCACCTCCAAAATGACAAAGATACCCAGAGATGCTAAAATGGATCAACTGAACTCAATTTTCTGAGTTACAAGAGGTGCGCAAAATAAGATCTGCCTGTTCTTTTTTACACAGGGAAGACACCCTATTGAACTCAACATTATTTACATAAAAGCTGTTTACAAGACTGAAGTATAAATGCCTGATCTTATCAGTTGTGCCCTCAGGCTTGAACATCTTAATTTCAGTAAGTCAGGAGCAGAGATTTGACTGCTGGGATACAGGTTTCTGACCTAAAGCAGAGTATAGCCTAGCTTATTAGAGAGAAATTATTACAATAAGCCAAGAAAGACATACTACTATAGGAGCCTGGCTTCTGCAGATTGATGTTTATTCCCAAGCTACTTATCACTGGCAGACTTCTCAATCTTCAACTGGAAGCCTTATCACCATACAAAGAACTGCATAAAGGAGCAGCACCAGAGGTCAGGAAGCTCCTAAGCTAAGCAGGAAACAGCAAGGTGAGGAACAGAGCCCCACCTCAATACCTAAAGAGCAATTGATACCCAACCCCTTCCATTTGGATTCAGAGTTGTGAGCTGTGGCTGAAGAATAGCCCAGACTGGTCCTTTTTGGCAAACAAGCATAAGAAAAGCCTTGGCTGGAGTCCCACTCCTGTGCTGCCTTTCCTGGTGGCTTAATGCTTTTGGTTTTGGAAATTCAGTTGAAATCCTACACTGCCTATGTGAAGTAGGAATATGAACACTGATTTCTTTCTCCAACTCTCAGCTGCTTTTCCTGTTTTGCATGAGCAGCATGGCCTGATTGTTTCATGCAAGAGTCAGTTTAGCAGGCAAGTTTCAAAGACACTGACCAAGGCAGGGAGGATGTCTGACAGGCAGGGCAAGAGGGTTGTGAAATACACTACACGACTGCATATATACAGGATTGCATACATACCAAGCATGCAGCAAACAGGTAAGCACCCTGGTGATATTACTGAGAGAAATAAAGGAGAAGTGGAAATTTGGCTTCTTCTCAAGTTAGGCAGCAGCTGAACAGGAGGTTGAGGGATCAAAATTTTGGATGCAGACAAAGTGTCAGTCTCTGTGATAGCTACAGGTGCCTAGAGAGAGATTAACTTAAATCTGCGTATCAGGCATACACTAGGAGAAACGAACTCCCAGTCCAGAGTAGGATTCAGCAACTGCATAGTCAAAGAAATGTTAACAGACTGCAAATATTTTTCGAATTTTATTTTAATTATACTGGTAGAGTACAGTAGATAATGAAAACGCAAAGCATATGGTTTAGAGCAACAATAAAAAAATTGTATCTCAATTACAATTATGATGGGGTCATATATCAGCAAGTAAAAATAGCGATATTTTTGGAGAATCAGAAAAAGCTTGGATACCTGGCATTGAAAAAAAACTAGCTTGCATTAAGATGCAGCTTGGGCAAGACATTTTTTTTCCGTATTTTATACTCTTTTCTGTGAGCAGATTACAAAATGGTGAACTTCTTAATAGTTTTAAGATAAACTAACAAGTTATTTTTACATTTTACACAAGATGCTAATTGTAATTGTGCTTGTAGGTTTATGGTGCTGAGTACAATGACTTTATTATTTCTAGAATTCAAGTAATGCTTTAATAAACTTCTCATGCTTATTTTTTTTATAAAGCTGCACAGAAAGGTCAAAGAAAGGGTTGTCTTCTATATTATGACAGCCCCCAGTGGGTTAAAGAATAAAAGTGGTTTATAAATAAAAGCCTCTTTCATCTGTCCTTTGATCCTTTCCCAACAAAACCTCCTTGTAAGTATTTTGCTTGACATAGTCATCATTTCTTATTAGTTTCTAAATATCTGCAAGACAGTGTCTTGATCTTCAGTTATGGGCACTCTCTGCTGGGAACAGGGAACAGAATTTATTGTGCAAGGAGAGAAGAGGCCATACACTTTTACTTTTCATGATTTTATATTACCTGATCCTTGATAAACTGGGCTGGTGATTAGACCTATACATTTCAGGGCAGGTCCATAGCTGGACCCAGCTGGAATTATCTCCAGAAGTTATACATCTTAGCCACATCCTTTATCACTGATTAAGCTTCCAACATGTTTCTGTGCCAAGAACTGTGAAAATAAATGTTCTTCAGGGCAGCCCTGGGCATTTGTTTTGGGTGATTTCAGACGTTTGTTCCACCAGCTATCGTCCCAGCCTCTCAGGCAGAAGGAATGGGAGGTACCTCATATCCACACCTCTGCCTCCATACTCCCTGATGCATTTCAGATTTGGCCTGACACCTGTGGTGGGGTATTACACCCCATGGGAGAATGGCAGCAGGTTGAGAGCATGACCCACAGACCATTCCTAAACTCCAGCAGTGCTGTAGGACAGACGGCCAAAGAAGGGAATATCCTGTATTGGGCTTTGTGTGTCCCTGATGCACAAGCAGAGCAGGTCTCCAAGTGTAAAGCAAACAGCTTCAGTCTCTCTATCTCTGGGACGGGAATAAAACAACCTTTGAAATGAGAAGAAATCCCTCCCTTTTAGAACCCTAACTGGGCTACAAGAAAGAGAAATATTTATCTCACACACTGAAACAGATGAAAATAGAGAAATTTTAAAAGGGCCACCTTTAACTTTGACAATAAAATCATTTCTTTTATCCAGCATTTGAATTCTTAATCTGCTTATAGCTTCTTGCTTATGCTCAAACAATGTGGGGTTTGTTTAGTCCCTTTTCTATTATAAAATTAAGGCTTACAAATATATCATTAATTTTCATTTATTAAAAACAGTTTTCCTGCATAGAAGTAATCCCAGCTGATCATTAAAAACATACTTTAAGAGGAAAAGAAAACATATTGATTGTGTAGAATTTGAATAGTAAGAAATATGTTTTTAATTATTGTTATTTTATTAATGGACAAGCACTGTCTTACTAAATCTAAATTGAATGTGCACTGAGGAATACTAATGCAAACCATTCTAAAGACAAAATCTAAATACATGATGGTACATAATAAAGCCCTCATGTACAACAGAGGTGGTTTATAAAAACATCTTTCACCCTTTGGACAGACCAACATACCAGTATTTTGCCATCTGAGTTCATGGTAAAATCCCTAACATAAAGTATGTTACTGAAAAGAGTCTGATCCTTTTTTTCTGCTGAGATCATATGTTTTTGCAGCTCTATTAACTTTCAGGTTACTGCTTCTGGTTTATAACAGTTTGAAACACAATTTGGGCTGGAAAAGATGAAACTATCCAGCTAAAAAGTAGTAGAGTAGACATAAATTACCAAACATTGACATCAAAAATACATTTCAATGCAATTAAATTGATATGTACAGTAGAACACCACTCATCTTGACTCTTCTTTACTCCCTTCCCCAGTCAGCCATTCAGTCACTGTCAGGAGTCAGAGCAGTTGGACGTGGCTATGGTCAGCATCATGGACAAAAGTTCACCTTCTCAACCCTGCTGCTGTTTTGACTGCAACCTTGGCTTCCAGTCCACAAAAGAATCTTCCTCTTATATTTGTTTTTGGTCTAACAATGTAATAGGCCAGTTGGAAGCAGCCCAAATCTATTCCAGCTGTTTCTTCTGATACTCTCATGCGGATAAGCAGACTTTCTAATCCTGCCTTTCCCCAAAATACTTAGCAAAGCCGCAATGCCCACATATGTGTTGCAGGTTCCTCTGTTTTGAGCAGGGACTGTTGATTGGGTTTTCACTGTAACTCTGCTGTCGCTTCACTCTTCTGGTTCCATAAAAAAAACAACCAACAAGTGCATTGTTATTCTTTAATGAAGGAAGGTTATTTGATCACTGATATGAGTACAAATATCCCAACCCACAGCAGCAGTGAGTTTGTCCAAGACATACTGGAATATCAAAAAGGAATTTCCTGTATTTACTTGGAATAAACTATTCTCTGCAACAAGTCTTAAGAATAGGAACACTGTTTAGTTGAGAAGTTGAAGGCACATAGACACAACAAAGCTGATTTTTTTGCTCAGAAGAGAAGTTAATGACTTCCAGTTGTTCAGTGTTTCACAACCAGCTCCCTTGAAACTCTTAGCTTAGGTTCAGCCTTTCTGAAGCTGGGGATTAGATGCCAACATCAGGGCACTTGTGTGATCTGGTGGGAAGATCAGTTAAATTTTTTCTAGTATACTGTTGTCCACAGAAATATAGATACTTCACTGGAAAATAAAGTAATCGCATTTAATTAATGAGTGAGAGGATAAAGGTGTGTGTGTCCAGGTCCTACTGGCTTGGGATGGAGATAACAACATGCAGTGTTTCTATGGGAGATGGTGGCAGCTCTTCACAGCTCAGGAAACCTGATCAGTGACTCCTTTGGCAATTTTTTCTCTTGCTGCCCAGGAAGCTGAGGAGACAGGCGGTTAGAAGGTTGTTACTGCTGTGGTAGACCTTTGGTATGGTAGACCTTTACCATAACACATTTTGACATCCTTGGGAAGGCAAGACAGATGTCTACATTTTCCCCCAGCTCCTTTGCCACACTGCCAAATCGGGTTGATGGGCTGGAAACTGTATTACACTGTATAATCATAGAATCACAGAATGGCCAGGTTGGAACGGACCTTAAAGATCACCTAGCTCCAACCCCCATGCCATAGGCAGGGATGCCACCCACTAAACCAGGTTGGCCAGAGCCACATCAACACAGCCTTGAATATTGCCAGGAATGGAGCATCCATAACATCTCTTGGCAACCTGTTTCAGTGCCTTACTACCCTCTGAGTAAACAACTTTTTCATAACATTCAGCCTAAATCTCTCCTCCTTCAGTTTGAAACTATTCCTTTTTGTCCTACTGCCTTGAACTGGGTGAAGAGTCTCTCTCCCTCTTTTGTATAAGCCCCCTTATATCGCGGTTGGGGTGGTCAAACAAACTGCACAGGTTTCATCTTCTGGTGAAGCAGCAAGTTCAAGTCTCTTTATTAACTACAAGTGTCTTCTTATATACCTTTTCTCTAGCACATGTGTGTCTTTGCCACTGGTTACATACAACCATAATATGGCACCATTGGTTAGCATTTGCATATTGCCAAGTCATCTCTGCTTTGCTACACCCCTGCCCTATGGTACACTTTACTATCTCCAAGGTGACTCCTGACTCCATAACCTCCACACCCTTACAAAGGGGCTGCTATGAGGTCTCCCTGAAGCCTCCTCTTCTCCAGATTGAACAGTCCTAACTCTCTCAACACATCCTCATAGTGCAGGTGCTCCAGCCATCTGATTATCCTGGAGGCCCTCTTCTGGATCCTCACTAAGGGTCCGTGTCTTTCTTATGTTGAGGGCCCCAGAGCTGGATGCAGTGCTCCAGGTGGGATCTCATGAGGGCAGAGTAGAGGGGCAGAATCATCTCCCTTGAGCTACTGTCATGCCTTTTCTGACAGAGCCCAGGATACAGTTGGTTTTCTGGGCTGCTAATGCACATTTCCAACTCATATCCAGCTTTTCAACTATCATGACCCCCAAGTCTTTTTCTGCATGGCTGCTCTTAAAGAGTTCCTCTTCAAGTCTGTACTTACGTCTAGAATTGCCTTGACCTAGATGCAGGACCTTACACTTGGACTTGTTGAGCCTCATTTGGTTCTCATAGACCCACTTTTCAAGTTTATCCAGGTCCCTCTGGATGGCATCCTGTCCTCCTGGTGTGTCAACTGCAACACTCAGCTTCATATCATCTGCAAACTTTCTGAGGGTGCACTCAATCCCCCTTTCTCTGTCATTGATAAAGATATTAAAGAGCACCAGTGCCAAGACAGAGCCCTGAGGGACACCACTCATCACCAGTCTCCATCTAGACATAGAGCCACTGGTTGCAGCACTTCGGCTGCATCCATCCATCCAATTATTCATCAAATAGTCCACCCTTGAAATCCATAGTACTCCAATTTATAAATAAGGATGTCATGTGGAATAATGTACTGGAAAATTCCATATTTCTGACGCGTAGTCTATATTTTCCAAGACATTTTAAGAATTGTTTATTTTAATACCTTCTTTTTAGATACATTTGACAAAAAACAAGTATTACACAAAATAAGTCAAATCATGATGATTTCATGCTGGAAAGAATACTGTGAAATCAGTGAGAGCTTTTCCCATGGCACAGAGATTTTGCCTTAAAATAGAAAGAGAAGTGTAAAGTAATAAACCTTCCAAAATGCCAGTTGACTAAGGCAGCACAATAAACAAATTGTCTCAAGAGTTTCTCTGCCTTGAAAATTAATTTAAAGAATCCATCTGGTTAATAATTTAGAAGAGAGCCAGTAGCTTGTATGATACTTGCATGCAATTGAATTTTCTACCTGCAAAATCCATGAATCATTCAGTAATCAATGACCAGTAAAAGCTGAGTTTAAAGACAAGTATGCTAAAATGATCAACATTGTGGAAATCAAGTCATTTTGTAGTTGCTGGCCTTCACACCATACCTGAACAATATGCCAAACACAAATGGCACTCTATAACAAACCTGAATCCCCAAAGCCTGTATCTTGATATGTCTTGGATTGCCTGCCTGAATTGAAGGCATAAAACTGAAGTTCTTTGCAGAAGGTACTCTACTAGTAATTACAGAGCATAGTTTAGCTACTGAGGCTTAAATTTATAAAATTTCTAGGACTCATTAGAAGTCTTATTGTTAACACAGAGTTAGATTGCTTTGCTATTAGCTAACAAAAAGCTCCCAGACCTACAGTGTTCCAGCCTAAAATAACAAGTATTTTGCAATGTCAAGAACAGGTTTTCAGCTGAGAGGTAATAGTTTTTCAAATTCTGTTTTTATTTCATTAGACTGGAAGTACAGTTCAGAACCTAGAGCTTTCAGGAAATAAAAACAAAACCACAAGAGATCAGATCTGCAAGTAAGTAAATGCATGTCAGTTTGAATTTCATTAAACCACTGCTGTCAACCAGCAAACTATTACTATGAACATTATTAGAGTTCAAAGATGGTTTTGCACTAGGATAAAGTAGCTAGAAAGTGAAGGTACTTAGCTAAATTTCTCTAGCATAACTATCCTTGAAACTCTCTAAGAAGAGCTTGCTAAACAGACTACTGTTATGCAAAGGCCAGCATCAGGGTATTGAAATCTCATTTTGAATGAAGTATCCCTCTATCATGGTTCACATGAACAATGAATGAAGCATAGTCCCAGAGGCTGAGCAAGATAAAGAAACTCTAGGAAGAAGATGGAGACAGTAAAAGAACTATCAAAGTTCAAGATACAGACCCACAGAAGGTTAAGTCAAACCATAGGCTCTTCATTTTGTGTGTTCAGTCACATCAACAGCTTAACAAAGTTTAATGACTCAGCACATCACAACTGACCTGAGATAATAAACATAGGAAAGCACAGAAATCTCCACCTTGGCACAAGCATCTGCAGGTGATGGGTGGCAGCGGAGAGGAAGGAAGTTGGCCAGCACCTTTGCTGGTGCTAACAATGGTGGCTAAGGCACATGGTATTTTCAATATTGTTGGTTTCGGGCAGAAAAAAGGCAACTGTGAAACTATAGTCCAGAAATCTCAAAAGTACTGAAGTGAAAGAGAGGAACATTTTGTTTTTAAACAAAAGCACAGAAATTGCTTTAGGTCAAAAAAGCACAAAATAATTTGAGGTTACAGTGCCAGTCTTGCAAATCTAGGGCTGCGCCTCTAGATGCAAGGTTAGATAGATTTCAGGGCTGCATCCCCGAAAAGAGAGTAAATCGAAACTGGGAACAGGACTGAAAATTCACATCAAAGCTCCTAGGGACTTAGATTTAGCTTTTGGTAACAAAACAGAAGATCATGATCACAGGAATTGGGCAGCTTTGGAAAGATTTAGTGCTGCAAGGCTAAAGATAAGCAAATACAGATGATAACAGCGTGTCACACAAAGGAGATGTATGGGAGAGAAGAGAACCCAGTAAAGATCAAAATAGTACTATGGCCATCACTGCATAATTGCTTGGACAAAGAAATAAGAGATTTCTTGGAACTGTGCTTTACACAGAAAAATTTATGACTAATGTAGTTGTCTCAACCAGCAGCCTTAGAGCATGACTGCTCAAAAATATTCAAAGAACAACAGATGCAAACCTTAAGAAAGTGCTTGAGAAACTGAAGGATTTAATTAAAGAGGCCCCAGTCCTGAAATACTATGACAATAAGCACAAAAGTAACATGTTCATGGACACATCCCAGGAGAATATTGGCACAGTATTCTTTCAATAACATAGTTGAAGCTGGAGACAAGTGGCTAATGTATCCTAGCCATTAACAAAAACTGAATATAAATATGCCAAAAGAATGAAGGAGGCTTCAGCTTTAAGCCATGTCTGTAAAAAAAATTTCTTTATTTACGGGACACCACTGTTAGCTGAAACTGACCATAAACCACACACTGCTATTGCCAAGATAGGTCTGATAATTACCTTCTGGAGAATACAGGCATTGTTTTTTCAGTGACAAATGTATGTTTTACAAATTGGGTAAGCCCAGGTGAGATTTGGTGATTGCAGGCAAGCTCCTGACCAATTTACAAAACTGGTCATGAATGTGCCAAATCTCCCCCTCAGAAAAAAAAGTCTCCTCTCCATTTGCTTGAAAAATGTTGACTCTGACTGACAGTATCTCTAATGACTTTGAGATAATAAGAAAGCTAATTCAGGCTTTGACACAAAGCTGCCAGTGCCATATTTTAGCCCCTTATTGTACCTTGGTAGTGAGGCCTGAATATTACATGTAGATTTTTAAAGAAGCTCTAACAGAGAATCTTAGGTGTTTTTAAAAGAGGTGCATGAAAGCTATTAAGGGATGACAAGTGTAAGAGAAAGACCAGAGGCTGTTGAGAAATCAACAGTGACATCAAAATAATTAAATTTTTTTTAAAAACTTTGCTTATGTCAGCAACACAGGACAACTCCCCCCAAAAGTACTCATGAAGATGTCAAAAGAGAAAGAATTATGTGTAAATTTTATTGTAATTTTTATTTGACACATTAATAATAATGAAAATATATTGTTATCATTGTTGTTGCTGTAGTTGCTTCTAGTGTTTTGGTTGTTACTATGATTTTCCCCACATGGCCTTCCTAGAAGTTACTGCAGCCGAACAGAAAACCATATACTCCATATTGATCTAAGCTTATCACCACTAATCCCCAGTACTTTCAAACTTTTGAGGCCAATGGAGAAGTGTCAGAAGAACACAGTGCTGTCTGTTAAAAAAAAGACCAGAAGAGTGTGCCTGACTCCTATTTAGTGTCAGTGTAGGTAGCTACAAGAAACTGGTCCCTTGCAAGGGCAAGATGGAGCATGCCATATTACAGAGAGGCTCTTGCTGTGTTAGGCTGGTGGTTCATATTCAGGGCAGTGACTAACAGAGCACCAAACTCCCTGTTCATCACTTATCATGTAGATATTTTTTGCACTGTTGTAAACAGTAGTTGTAGACACATGCACATTGACAGTGTGATTGCCAAACAACAAATACGAGCATGATACAGAACATCAGAATAAATTTTATGATAGTTTTGCCTGCTGTGCAGAATTTGCAGAGGTGGAAAACCTGTTTAAAAACTTGCTGACAGTTTCTACATCAGGAGCTATGCTCAATGAAGACAGTCCTTAAGGAATACTTTTTGAAGATGTCAGTTAATTCCTAGTTAGGAACCCGATGCTTTTTACCATTGCTGCTCATAAAGTCCTGCCATTAGTCAAACATCTGTTTTCACATTTAAAATGGACTTTTAATGCTAACTGAAGACATTTAAAAACATCAGGCCCAATAGCAAATGCAGGGAACACCTAGTGCTCCATCTTTTTAACCTCTTTGGGGATGGCAAGGGATCTTAGTTCTTTTTTCTTTCTTTCCTGTTTTGTTTGTGTTTTTTTTTTTCCTTAAAGCACAGAACTGGCATTTCAACTTTCTAAATTAGCAGAAATTAGGAGCAAACTCCCTCTGAGAATCAGTGTGAACATTGCAGGGTTCATTTAAACCTTGATTGCAAGTATCTTGTTGCGGAGGGGGAAGCACAGATCAACTTCAGTGGCTGGGCATGGAGGCCTCAGTGCAGGCTTACAGCAGAAGGTTGAACACATCATTTATTACTCAGTGGGTATCCAGGACTGTACCAGAGGCTATCAGCAGGTCATTACCCAAGATAAAGGCGCCATCATACACAGAGGGAGCTCTTGAAAAAAAACCTACCTATCAAATCAACAGTGGGTGAATATCTTTTGGGAAAACTGGATGCTCTCCCTCCTTTTTTTGTTTTTGTGAGTGTGAAGGAAAGGAAGTGTTTCAGATTTGAAGTTAGTTATTTTGTTATAATGAAGCGGCAAGTTGTTAGGCAAGATTTATTTCATGCTGGAAGTTAAGCTTAGAGAATTTTAATTTTGGAAGGGCCTAATGCTTTGTGTCTACGAGAGACAAAACATACTTCATTTGTTGCATTTCCTTTCTCTCAAGTTTTGTTATTTCTTCTGTATTTATCAGGCTACATTAATATAGGACCCTTTTTTAGAGATAATTAGAAAGTGACAATGTGCATTCGTTACACTAATTGATAAACATACAGCTGTGTTTTCTATTATTCAGCTCACCTGGAGAGAGTAATTTCTGATTTATTTTTTTTCTAGAAAGGAATGTGGAGAATGGATGTACTGTCCTTACCCTTTCTACCATTCTGCATTTAATTTACTCATAGATATAGATTTTTTTTCTAGAAACGAATTTGGAGAATGGATGTACTGTCCTTACCCTTTCTGTCATTCTGCATTTAATTTACTCATAGATGTAGATTTCAACCTAAAATAAGATTGGGTGTTGCTGTTATTCATTGATGTATAAATATCTGAGACTAGAACACAAAACTAATAGCAAAATGGAGAAATCGTTGTATAAATCTCTAAAAGGCTCCCCAGTCTGATAGTAATAGTTGAAGAAAATAGATTTCTGGCCATCCACAGGAAACAATGATAAAATGAAAGTTAACAGCTCTTCTGCCTCAGAGGTAAGGCAGAGGCTTGAGACTGCTTGAAACCTGAGCAAAGTGACAGGAAAGTCAGTTTGTGCTGCAGCACAGTAGTAAGTAAACTGTGTGTACACACTTGTACCTTGAATCCTCCACATCATTATCATGAAGGAATGGGAAAATATTAAAAGGAGATGCAAGGGTTTTTTTGTGTTTACCATGGGCCAAAATGGTTTCTGGTGCAACTTGAGAACACCATGGAGTTTTACTTCATTGTTACTGTTAATACAAAAAAAAAGATTTTCATTAGTATTTCCTTGGGAAGAATTTTTCTGCTGGCAACAATTTCAAAGTTAGGCAAGATTTATATAGCTGAGTTCCATTTTGTATTCCTTGGGTAGAATCCCAAATTCCCTCCACTTTCACCTCTAAGGAGTCATTAGCATTTCTCAGGTAAATAACCTGTAAAAGACAGATTATACCCATATAAATCAATTGTAATTATATTGATTTCAGAAGCATTACTGAAGATTTATACCCATGTAACTAAGCTCACAGTTGGTAAGCTTTCTAAGGAAGACTCCAAATGTTTTCTCAAGAGAAAAAAGCCTTTAGCATGTGCTATTTTTTTCTGTTCTGTATATACTCACCTTCCATCATAATGAAGTATTTTGTATAAATAACATGTGAGGTAATGACAGTAACTGAGAAGTAAAATAAATTCACACCAGAATATCAAGCTGAAGTCTTCACACCTGCTTTTTATTAATACGGACCACCACCCTAACATTATTGGGCGTCATATTCTTGCTTAATTCAGCCCATCTATTCCTATTCCTTCCTGTCTTTACCTTGCCTACTCAACAAAAACCTTTCTTGTCAGTGTATTTTAATATCAGGCATATAAGTTCCAACCAGCATTTTTGCAGACTCCTCACACTAAATTCTCTCAAAGTGCATACATTAGCTATTTTCTGTTGCATATCAAGACACTAATGGGCACTTCTGTGCCTGTGAACCATTTTGAAGCATCAGCTCAGCCTTCACTGAAGCTAGACTGAAGCCTGTAATGTGCTGTGAATATTGGTTTGGGGAGGCTCAGAGAGAGCAGATCCAGGAGTCCTTTCTGCTGCTCCTCTATGGACATGATCAAGTCCATTAGTTCTTTCACAAAACATACATATTTAATGGATTATATCAATGTGAATACTCTAATGGAGATTGCAAAACACATTTATTAACTTATACTAGTGAGCCTAAGTATTTACATAGTCAGTCTAAGGAATGTCTTAAAGCATTATTATTTCAATTATAGAGTTACCTCTTCTAAGACTGTTTGAAAAAGGCAAAGGATTAATGACCATTTTTTTGTCACTTTTATGGGAGGAATCACACAGGCTCCAATTTTTTATAATTCAAGTTACTTCTTTGTATAACAGAGGTATGTAATGTATAGAAGCTGTACTGCAGGCCAAGAGTCCAGAGGTGTGGGAAGTCTGCAATACCAGAAAGTATGAGTGGATGTTCTGTGGGAACCTCAGATCCATGAACTTCAGATCAGCAGGCTGACAAAAAACCAAGAACCCCACATCATTTTACAGAAAAATAAATAGTTGGAAGAGAAGGATAACAGAAAGAAAAGTACATGATCAAGTGCACAAAACATCTGCACAACCAGATGGCTCCTGACTATGATCCAATGTTTGTTATGTAAATATACATATTTCTTAGTCTCAGTTTAAGTATCATTAGCTAGTAATTTTCTCATGTAAGTCACAGTTTAAAAAAAAAAAAAATCTATTTCAACAAAGGAAGTGGGGAAAAAAGTTGACAAAAATGTTTCCATCTTCAACAAAACATCCTACTGGCAGAGACAGATCCAAAGACAGTCCTTGTCATCCTCTTCAGCCAGAAGACTGGTTACAGCCCATATGACTGAGGGATCTCAGGGGCAAGTACCACCTGGGGGAGTAAGTGCAGACTGTCCTCAGGGGATAAGAAGAGGTGGCATGGTCAGCGGTCTTAAGAAGATGGCTGCTGCCCCAAGCAACCTCTAGCAATTTTATTCATAGGGCAGCAGGTTTAGCAGTAACATAGAATCATAGAATCATTTAGGCTGCAAAGACCCTTCAGATCATTGAGTTCAACAGTTAAATTGACACTACAAAGTCCACCACTAAACCATGTCCCTAAGTGCCACATCCATGTGTCTTCTGAATATCTTTAGGAAAGGTGACTTCACCACTTTCTCTGGGAAGCCTGCTACAATGCTTAAAAACCCTTTAGATGAAGAAATTTTTCCTAATGTCCAATCTAAACTTTTCCTGGTGCAAATTCAGGCCATTTCTTCCTTAGTATTTCTTGTTCCTTGGGAGAAGAGACTGACCTCCATCTTGCTACAACCTCCTTCAGTAGTTGTAGAGAGCAATAAGGTCTCCCCTGAGCCTCATCTTCTTCAGACTAAACAACTCCAGTTCCCTCAGCCGCTCCTCATAGGACTTATGCTCTAGACCCTTCAGCAGTTTTGTTGGCCTTCTTTGGACATGCTCCAGCACATCGATATCCTTAGAGTGAGGAGCCGAAAACTGAATGCATTATTCAAGCAGTAAGCTCACCAGTGCTGAGTACAGGGAAACTATCACTTTACTAGTCCTGCTGGTCACACTATTTCTGATACAAGCCAGGATATTGTTGGCCTTCTTGGCCACCTGGGCACACAGCTGGCTCATTTTCACCTGCTGTCAACCAGCATGCCCAGGTCCTTTTCCATTTGACAGATTTCCAGCCACTCTGCCCCAAGTCTGTAGCATTGCATGGGGTTGTTGTAACCCAACTGCAGGATCTAGCACTTGGCCTTGTTGAACTTTGTACTGTTGGCCTTCTCCCATCAATCCAGCCCATCCAGATCCCTCTCTAAAGACTTGCTACCCTTGCACAGATCAACACTTCCTCCCAACTTGTTACTGTCTGCAAAATTACTCAGGATGAACTCAATCTCCTTGTGCCAATCATCAACAAAGATTTTAGACAGAACTAGCCCCAAAACTGAGCCCTGGGGAACACCATCTGTGACCAGTCACCAACTGGATTTAACTCTATTCACTACAACTTTTGGCAGCAGAAATCCAGCCAGTTTTTACCCAGCCTAGAGTGCACACATCTAAGCTGTGAGTAGCCAGGTTCTTCAGAATGCTGTGGGAAAAGGTGCCCGAAACACCATCTCATTTTGGTTCTGCTCTACAGCATGGGGATATGATTTTGTGACTGTTCTTCTTTAAATCATTGCACAGTCAACCTAGAGTGCACCTAGCTACAACGTGTTCCTTCCCTCACCCGTCCTGCATAACATTTTTATATCTTTTCTTGTAAACCTAAATGTAGTTTCTCGTTTACTAGGAAGAAATGCAAACACTGGGCTCCCAGTGCTTCTTAATGCCTCCAGATGTTCTCCCATTTGCACTGCAGGGTGATATGGCAAGAAGACTAAGCACAAATGGTTGTGCTCCTCTTCTCACACAGACTTCATTTCTCAAATTCCAGCCTGGTTCCCAGAGGAAAACTTTACAGAAAAAAAAAAGGGTTTCTGAAAAGCTTCTCAGCTCCTTGCTAATTCATCTTTAAAACTGCTCAGTCTTTTTTAAAAACATTGAATTCACATCCCAGACACTTCACTTTTTGAACTTGCAGTTGTTACTAAGTGAACTCAGAATGTCGTTATTATATTGGGGCTTGCTACAGAGACTATTTTCTGTGCAGGTGTCCCAGAGGACCAGCTGAAGTATGACAAAGAAGAAGCTTTGTGCTTTGACTGCCATTCCTACCTAGAAGCTCACATAAGTGAAATTATTATTCAGTTATTAACAGGTATTCAGTTACAGGATCACGGCCTAGATGAAGAATAAGACCCATTTCAGTAGCAAAACTTAGAGTCGTGAACCTCGCACACCTGCACAGTAACAAGACATACTGGTTTTAGGCTGACTCCAGCTCTGGTTTGGAAATGCTTATCAATCTGTGCAATGCCACAATTTTTGGATTTACTTCGTAGTGCTTTCTAATTATCTACACTCTATTTTTCCACAGTTGCCTATAGTGCATGTCTCTCTGATACACTGAGGGACATTTGGGCTGCACAACATGCTGCCTGTAGCATGAGTCTACTGTGCTGTAGTAACTGTGCCACAGCAACTACTAAAATATCTCAAAAGTTTAAGAAGTAAAGGCAAAGGAATAAAGCATAGATATAACTAACAGTAGTACATTTGGAGCATGGAGCCCTTTACTTATTCTGCTCTTAGCAATAGCCATTCACATGAATTCAAGTTTGACATGAAGGATATATATGTATATATAATGTGCCATGAAAATGCAGCCGCCTCTGTCCTATTAGGTAGCGACCAACTAGAACAAAAGAGAAGAAAAAGTGGAAAAACTCATCTAGAATGCTTAGGACTATCAAAATGCAAACAGTGCTTCAGGTCTTTCTGATGATACCCCGTTTTCGGTAGATGTGATGCTGGCTTTGGACCTCCCCTGACAGACCATCAGTGTGATTTCTAGAAGAGGCTTCTAAGACTGTGAGGCAGCTGGGACTATGTTAACACAGTATCTCACAGCTCCAGCTTTCATCTCTGAGTCTGAGGTTCTGTAGTTAAAACCCACCTTTTGTCTCCCATTGAAACCAGATTTTGTTATTCTTGGCTTGTTTCACTTTCTCTGCTTGAGTACTCACAATTTTATTTAAGATATTCACACTTCTCAGGGATTGTTTGACTGATAAAGCTGCACTGACACAATAAATAATCATGAAAATATTCCAAGACAACAGTTCTATGCTTGTTCTATGTACCCACATAAGTTGGTGATTTTATTCCTGGTAAAAGTGGAAGTTAAAGCTTTCTGTAGGAACTGAAGGCAGTGGTGGGTACTTAATTTAGTTCCCTAATAATGAAATGAGGCAAATAACCTCTTTGAAGTTTCACCCTCTGGCAAGACTCACACAGTCTGGTTTGACCTTGTTCAAAAGGTTTAATGAGACATGCGTCCTCTGTGTTTGTGTTTATGGGAAGAGACAGGAAGGGCTGTCAGGAGCTGGGAAGTATGAGACTATGAGAAACAGAATAGACTTTGTGGACTGACCTTGGGTGTGCCTCACCTACCTTGGTCTCCACATCGAAAATAGATGGTACCAGAGGAAAGCAAATACGTGGGAAGTTTTACGTGCTTGTCTGTTTTCAGTGACCAGAAAGCAATACCGCTTATAACTATCTTAGCTCTGCTTATATGTGTTTTATTATTTTGGTCTGGTCCTGAAAGAGTTTGTTGAGAGCAAATTGTACTCTGTTTCCAGCAGCAGCTAAGGCACTGGCCTTACTAGTCTTGAGGGACTAGACCTGCAAGTGCTTAATGGATGCACAGCTTGCAGAAGCAGTTGCTAGAGGAGTAGGGCTCTGCGGCAGGGGCTTCATTCTGGCAGAGAAACCCATGGGAGAATAAGCTGGCAGCTGAGGAGTCAAGCTTTAGCTAAGGGGTCAAGCTTTAGCTGGAGTGCCCATAGAAAGAATTATAACTCTAAGAAATTAATTCAGAAATTATAAGGGCTTCAGTCTGTTAAATTTGAAGTTATCAATGTATGGAATGAGTTTAAGGAGTGTATTATGATCCTAGTATATTAATAATATCTGGCCTGAGACTTTGCTCAGCCATCTACCCAGCTCCCTCTCTGTTGCATTTCCACTTTTAGACAGACTTTTCCAATTCCTGTTCCTTTGTATAGTCAAATAACAGCAAGTACCTGTAAAAGTGAAGCAAAGTGTCTCAGCAGGGTCATTACTGCATAACCACATCTCTCTTAATACTGATATATTTCTTTAGTTGTGGTATTCCAGGCATCCACATACTTAGCCAATGCCTTATGCTTGCCTCTGCCAATAACAAATCTGTTCCTCCACATTTGTAGATATTTTTTCCTTGCTATTGAATAACTTATAGAAGTTTTTTACTACCAGTTGCAAGCAGCCAACCAAAGTGTGTTAAATTTTTTTTCCTTCCAAGTCATTAATTTGATGTTACCTTTGGTTTCAGTGAGTTGTTCTAGGAAACCTTGAAGATTTTCTTATATGAATATCAAGGAAATATTTTCAAAGCCCTGGAAAAGTGACTTATCTCAGCAATGCCAGCTCAGATTAGAAATTCATTATCCCCAAATAGAAGTAGTGGAAGATTGCAGATACTGCTTCCTAAAATTGAAACAGCTCCCACTGAAGCAGCAAGCAAACTTGGATCTTATAATTCATTTCCAGGGATCTTGCAATTTCCAGACCTGTGCAAGTAACTAATAACATCATTTTAAGTGTCTCTTTTAATCACAGTCTTCTAGAATTCAGTCACTGCTTGAAAATACTTTCGGGACAATTCTGTAAGGCAAATCTCTTCCCAAAGGCTGTGAGCAAGCCCCTGTATGTATGAAAACTGAACATAATCATGACTCAGTTTCCTAAGCACATTGTTTCTTTCTGTTCTCTGACTAGATAAAGAGAGCTTTTCCAGTTAGGTCTCTTCTGCAGATGTCCATAATCCTGGACTGGATTTCTACTTTGTACCTAAAGTCTATAATGTTTGCTTAAGTTTTGCTATTCTGTCAAATAGTTCTGAAACTGCTTTTTTTGGCACTGCAAATGGAAACAAAAGAGATATAAAACCATTTTGAACAACTGAAAAAAAATGAGTTCTCAGGTAATCCTCACAATATATTTTCATATCATTATTTCAGTTAACAGTAAGGTAAACTAGGCTTGCAAAAACTCTGAAATCAATAGGCCCCTTTAGATATACCAAATAGTTTGATTCTATAAAAAATTTCTTGCAAGATGATATATTTGGAAGCTTATAAAAACTGTAATAATCAGCACAGCAATTGCCAACATTTACTTTCTCTAAAGGTACTGAGATTGTCACTTGGGAAAACACATCCTAAAAAGGTGTCAAATTCTTCAAAAACTACCCCTAGTTACTCAGTAAATACTGAAAATAGCATATATTTTGAAAGAATAATGAGCATTTCCAGCTTCGCTTCAGATTGAGAGCTTCTATTGCATGAATCATAGGTTATTTCTCTAGAAATATCCTCTAATGCTTCCTCTGGTGCTTTGATCCCTATCACCCAGCAAATATTTTTTTCTTCATGATACCAAGGCCCGATATCTCCTTACCTCCCACTAGATTCTTTTTTGCATTGTCTTGCTTAACAAATATACAGTGAAGCACACCTACTCCACTTGCCAAGAGATTTCCAGTAGGTTTGCTTTATCTGTTAAGAGCTCCATTTTATATTCATAGGATTTCCTTCATTTATTTTGTTGCTGGTATTATGGTTTCTTCACTGTTTCCTCAAAGCTAAGAAGCCTCAGGTCTTCTACTCTTGCTTTAATCATGTTCTTAACAAGAATCAGAGAACAGAGGCTTCTGCTGAGGCACCTCTACCCCTTCCTACCCCAGGGTCTCATTTTGAAAATGATTATTTGAACTCTACAGTAAGGAAAGGATGCACATACCCAGCACACCAGAGAAGCTCTTCCAATCACAAGACATGGCCACTCAACCTGAAAATGTTCAAACTGATTTAGAGTGTGGATCAGGAGGAAAAATAATTTTAGAGACAATGTTTTTCCTCCACCGTAGCACAATGAGAAACCTGTATGCTACTAGTACGTGGCGACCCCACACCCACTATATTGCACATTTCTCTACCCGTGGGCAAAGCTTGCTATGTATTTGCAAATGCTTACTCCTTGTTTCAATGAGTTTACTTTTTTTCCTTTAATTATAACCCTTAAAATACTGTCATAACTGGATAAGAACTCATCTTGGAGATAAACAATAAAGATGACAAGAGACTAAGATGCTGTCACTCTGAAAATTAAGACATATGTTCTCTTACCTTATACCGAACCAGACAAAAATGCCACAACCTACAGAAATTCCTACAGGACAGGTGCCTCACAGCTGAAAACATGCTGTGAAATACTATTTAACATATACGAGCTTTAAGTCCCCACTCACCCTCCTTTGCTGCTCTTGCGTTTTGCCAGAACAGAGCAGCAAAAATTTCCTTAACTTTTTCGCTTCCTCAATAGTATCCTGTAATCAACATATATTTTTCTGTCATTTCTACAGTGCCAGAGTGCAGCAGGAGAGATGGATCAGTGTGCAGTCCTTCAAAAATCTTGCAGTTCTTTCCACATTATTGATTTCCTGTATCTGCAACTTGTACAAAGCAACATAGAAAAAATATATATACACATGTATTTCTATAAAATAGGAGACCATGAATTCATCTGTTATGTGGGGATTGTGTTAATTGAGATGTTTAATAACAGAGATGGCCCAACAAGCTGTAGCAGGGAGCAGCACACCCCTTGAAGCATTTCAGCGCTCAGACCTCATCAACACTGAAGTAAAAAATGCCATTTAACTATAAAGAACAGTTTTGCCTCACTTCTTAGATCATTTGTCAATCAGTTGATTCAGAGCTAATCTAAAGGCATTATTCATTTGCAGATTTCCTGCCCTGTTTATAGTAAGAAATATTATGCAGTATCTAAAAATAACTTGCACCATCGCCCTCAGTTGTGCAGCTGTCCCCCAGGAGAATGATCCAGGGTTACAAGATTTTGCATCAAGCAGAAAAAAAAAAGAATTGTGAGAAAGGCTGTAAGAGTTGCCAGTGTCTCTTTCTAATAATTGGGCAAAGTGGGAAAAAGCTGCAGTCAAAATGCCCTGCTAGTGCCATTAGGTGAACCAATAGGAAATGTCAGCAGCTTTTGTGGTAAAGGGGTTGTTTTATTTCATTAGTCCTTACAGAAGCTGGTAGAACAGAAAATATTTGCTGATCACCATAGCGGAATATGGTCTTCTGTATCACACTGGTGGATCTGTCAAATGCAAAGAAAAAAAAAAGTCCTTATTACACTCATCCATTTTCATATACCTAGAGAATTTCAGGAAAGGGAAAAACCCAGTATGATAATCATGCTTGATTTGTGCAATAGAGTCCAAGAATATTTACTTGTAATTCCCCTGTCAAGTCCATATCTTGTGGCTGAAATACAATGCAATTTCTACAATACTACACATTCTTCAATTCATGGCTTTGAAGTAGGTGAGTGTCTCATGTCCCCAAATAAGTAAGACCAGTAGTCAGTCATTCTCATGGGTATCCCTGTGAATTTATTCAGCAGCAGCCATCTGCCATCAGATCTTGTTATATCTTTATGTAATAGATTAAAGGCCCGTCTCTCTCTCCCCTACCAGATTTTTTTTTGTCTGTGTAGGTATGCATCAAATGCAACAAGTCACATCTTAATCTTTTTTCACTGCTTGATATGCTAAGCAGACCTGCCTATATCTTTCACCATAAGGCTGATTTGCTAGACCTCATGGCATCTTGTTGATCTTTTGTGGTCCCTTCCTAATCTTCCAGTGTTCAATTCCATAAGAAAGTTACATCATCTCCAGAGTCCTGCTCAATACTCCCATGCTTGGATATGCCCTATTCTCCTAGCAAGGAAGGATCTGATGTTGGCCCCAGTACAAGCCCAGGTAGAGAGCAGATATCTTTTGGATTGCAGCCCTCTGCCTAGTCGGCCAGGCTCCAGGCTGGACGGCTCCATCTCCTTTCCTCTCCGGATAAGCAATAGCATTGAACAAGCAACATTTTAACCCTGATGTTCTCACGTAATCTAGTAAATTTACATCTAATTTACATTTACTAAATTTCTGCTGTGTACATCAATAAAGCTCACTTAAAGTAAAAAAAAACCCAGCCCTTAATTACTGCAAACACAAGAGCAAAACAAGCCCCAGTCCCACATACTTCCCCTTAAGGGAAGACCCATCATTTTCTATATTTGTGTTAAGGCCTATGGAGGTTTGCCAATGAAGAGCATTTGTAACTGCTTTACCTGGTAATTCTACCATTAAAGTAAATTCAGCTATTGACATAGGCGGAACTATCTGCATGCATAACAGTTCACAGCATCAAAGTCCATCCTTGGCAGAGATAGAACAAACAGGAAAAGCCCTGATGTTTTTTCTAGCATGCAAATTCTTTTTTTTCATCAGTGTAATTGTTGTTGAAAAGATCTGCTTATGCAAAGCAAATTACAATATTGAAACAGAAATCATCAAACTGAATCAGAATATAAAGAGAGGTAATCCTCCTTTTCCAGCGCAGGCCCATGTTTGTGACAGAAGATAGACTGGCATGGGGAGACAAAAGACTGAGAAAGTGAATTGCCACTGAGACATAGAGTGACTACAAGGAGAAAATCCCATCTGGGTAGCAGTTCAAAACCTACCAAATTTAAAAAAAAAAACAACAACCAAAACCAAACCAAACAAACAAACAAAAAAGCCCAAAACAACAACAACAACAAAAAACCCCAAACCCCAAACTCTTTCCATTGACCTCTGCAAGCTTCAGATCAGACTCTGAATTACACCTTTGATTTATTTCAACCTGAAAAAGTAGAAGTGATATCATCTTTTAAAGAGTAACCCAATGCAGTGTGATGTGAATTTCAAGCCAGTGCTAGGATTGTTTTGTGGATCCCCCCAAGTGTCTTTCAGCACTTGAAAAAAATGTTTTCTTCTGTAGAGGAGCCCTTGAAGTCCCATGTCATATTCTGCCACGAGAGAGTGATCACAGTACTCTTCACTCAGGGGCCGTCGGAGGCCATCAAAGCAGCCAAACACAGCAGTTACACTGCACAGCTGGGGATGAAAGGACAGAGTAAAGTGACACTATATGGAAATAGCTGTTGTGTTAGAAACATATGCTTCCATTATAAGAAAAGGCACTTGTAAGGAGCCTGTCACAAAAGTCACAGAGAATGTTATGCTTAGGACCAACATGCCACAGCATCTTTTGAACCACAGATGGCTCTTCTCCAACAAACATATATGTCTAGTTGAAGTTTGCAAGGTCTTTGGTTTGCTTATACCCTGTACATCATGGGGGGCTCTTTAGCAGTGCACTGAGAGGCTATCTCTAACACCAGGGCTTTTCAAATTGTGCTCTGAATGCTAGTCTCCTTATCAAGGCTATATTCCTAAATAGAGCAGTCTGCATCCTGCCACTACATATTTCAAAAATTCCTGTGATAATGGAGTAACATACCACAGCTGCTACATAACATCTCTTCAAAGCTTTTATCAGTTGCTCGGAAGAAAATTATTCATTGCTGAAACAATTAGTGTCATCCAGCTCCAAAATGAAAACTGCTGCCTATCCCACTCAGACTTTACAGGCTGGGAATTTCCTTATAGCACTAAAGATTTTGAAAGTCCTGTTGCTCTGACAACATGTTTCCTATTTACTATTCACACATCAGGGCTTCCAGATAATGTCTTGTGAAATCATTATGGTAGCACTTGGTGCACCTAAAAATACCAGCACCTACACAGAAGGTAGCATGTATGACAGATAAATGTCACCTCCCTCACACTAGCCAAACTCTTGCTTCTGTGTTTGTAGGTCAGAGACTTACAGAGGCCTCAAAAATGATCAGGTCCCTTTTGGGCTGGCTACGGTACATAGGAATGCATGAGGATGCTTTTTCTTGAGAGAATATACACAGAAAAGTCACGGCAAATAGGGAATCTGACAGAGTTGTAAGAAATAAAACATCAAGTCAACACTGGATCCAGGCATACAGTCCCATGACATAATTCAAAAGATCCTTTTCTGCAGTCAGTAGGAACCTGTTGTCCATGACTTTCAGCTTCTTTATCATCTCAGGTGTTAAATACAGCTCAGAACCCTAGCACTTCCAAAAGTGAGAAATTCAGTGTGGAATAGCAACAGCTGATAGCACCAACTACTAGCTCTGAGGCACCCCTGTTACCATGCATTTTTGTGGCAAGGCACATAGCAGGAAAGCGGAATGGATTTATCACCCTCAAAGGCTCCTAGACTGCACAGGTTACTGACTAAAATTACAAGGAGAATACCAAAACCAAGGGTTATATTACCTTGCTTCTGTGAAAACAGATCAATGAGCAGTAACTGCCTCTTAATTCTTTCCCCTTGCAGCCATCCCAACCATTGCCCAGACTCAGGCATTCACTCTAAAAAGATGCATCTCAGCAGACTTGCAATGCAGGTTCACAGCCAGCAAAGGAGGCCAGTACCTCTGTGCTGTTGCTTGTGAATATGCTGTGCAGAAGCAAGTACCTCACCTAGTGTATGTTCTGCCCCACCAGTATCCATATCCCTGCCAGATTCAGGACCTTCCCCACTGTTCATACAGATGCTGTGCAGCAAACGGCAAATTATTTTCTCTCAAGGCAAGATCAGATCATCTTCTATAAGACTTCTGTCTCTCAAAGGTACACTTCATAGCCATCTTCAAGTCACTAAAGGCACCAATTAGACAGCATTTTAACACATATCCTGGGATATGCCCCTCTACCCATGGCAAGAGGAGATATGTTAAGTCATCATAGGATAAGGATGAAAGGATGAATGCAAACACTATCATTACCTATATTAGTCATGCCATAAAAATCTATTATGGGAATGGAGGCAAAAATTTTAAAACAGCAGATTTTCCACAGCACTTTGTCTCAGCAGTAAGAAGCCTACTGCAATATGGAGCAAACTATGTGTGTTACATCTACCAGACCTCGGAGCGCAGCAGATAAGTAATGCTTCCTAATGATGAATTCTAAGGCCAAATGCAGGGCATTAGTGATAAAGGTGTCATTTGTGCTTATACAAACAAAGAGAACCACACACTGAAAGCCACCATTAACCTCTGGAGGTTTAATGAGTTACACATTCAACAACAGAACTTCTAAAATAGTTACACACCGCATGGAGCATAGCAGGAGCGTAAGGAAGGACTACTGCTCAGGAACGTCTTTGGAAGGAAGTGCCTTTGAGCAATACCTGTGAATAGAATGAAAACCTCCTTTTTGTTCAGATGGGTTGGGACTGATGAAGTAATATTGCAAGGTGTTTATATTGTAGTTCAACTTCTCTTGCATGACAAGCATAAAGAGGAATAAGTAATAGAGCACTCATAAGATATTGCTGAGGTCCAAATTTGTGAGTGTGTTTCAGCTTAGAATTTTTCCTAGTGGAAACACACACTTTCAAAATACTAATTATATAATGATCTATTTAATTAAAATTGTCCTTTTTACTTGCAGATAATCAACCAGCCAAGAGCTGAGTTAATTTTTTCAGAGTGAGTTTGCTAAATTTTATTATCCCTACTGAGTAAGCATTAGTGGGGGGAAGCTCTACAGTGCCTAGAGAGGTGTGTCTTGCTCACGCAATCTACTGCTGCTGCAGTCTGGAGAAGAATTGGGTCAGTGTTGCTACCATCAGCCTCAAGGTCCGGTTAAAATTAGTTGCTACTTTTCTGAGTCATTAAAGCATGTGCTATTGTTGGAAAAAGTCCTAATTCTGATCAAATATGGTAGTCAGCAAGTCTTGCCAACCTGGGGCAGATGAGCTCAGAACCATATCTCCAGCCTGTCAACACACAGGAAAGGACCACTATGGACCCTTCAGTTACATGTGGTTTTTGTCTCTTTTTTATAGAACTTAAGTCATCCCTCGGGAAATTCAAGTGTTTTGCTATCTACACTCAAAGTTATAGTATAATTATTTTTACATGGACTATGCTTCTTAGAATTATTTTTTGACATGGAAAGCATTATGCAGAAGTCCTGTAGTTGGCAATTTCTCTCTCCTACTACCCTGGGCATATGAGGTATATTTTAAAGCCTTATTTTGCACTTGGACTCATTCACTTAGATCCTCTGTTGAACTCTATTAACACATCAGGCTATAGGACTGCTGGCTGGGAGGTGGGACAAAGCAGGTCATGTATCGACTTCCAGTTTCCTGTATTAAAACAATGAACCTAAAATTAACGTCAGTCCCTTTCAGAAATAAACATCATCTTGCTTGCCTGTGTTGGAGCATGCATTAGATTTGGAAGTGCTTTGGGATGACTTTTTTCTTTTAAGGTCATTTACACTGTCAGGGACAGCAACCTGGTACCCCATATTCTTGAGTTGGCATTTTGAAGGTTTCGGTTTTTTGTGTGTGTGTGGCTACACTTCTCGACCCTTGACATCTTCATGTGAAAAAGAACAATGAGTGAAGAAGCAGTAATTTCTTAACAGCTTTAGGCAGAGGTCAGGCAGGGCAATAAGCTGAGAGTCAAGGTAACAACAGCAGACTCTCCCATTGTGAGTGCTTAGTATGTCAGTGAACTTGATTCATAATTAGCATGAACAGAGGAACTCTCAGCTATTTCAGGAATGCCAGCAATTTTGTAGAAAAGCAGCTTTGATCTTGGTCCATTTTCCCAGGCTCATTCATTAGCTGAAAATGTGAAGGGTAAGGTAGGCTCTCTCTTCTGGGAGACTGCTTGCTTGCTACTTAAATAAATCATCTACTTTTTCTCTCTGTCCTTCTCATAATAAAACAATCCCTCACAGGTCTTCTTGCCATAGGATGAAACTTTTTTACTTGCAGGAAAATCTCTCTCTGATGCATGGGCTAAGAGAAATGCCTTTGATTTTTGAAACTGAGGGTCAGATTCTATAAAAATATCACCCCAAAGCTAATCAATACCCATTTGCCTCTAAAGTAACATGAGATGTGTTGGTGACCTTTTGTTACTTCTGACAATGAAAGTTGAACAACTTTCTAGCCCTCAAGAAAAGGGTTTCTGTCTTTGTCCTGCCAGCTCAGTGTATTTTGAAGTGTGGAGCACTCTGTTCTTTCTCCATGGACAAGCTCTCTTACACCAGGACTTCTGGAGTATTCTCTGAGCCTCCTCCAGCACTGCAAGAACCAGCTGGGCTAAACTTTCACAAGCTGCTTACTCTTTCACCCTCTCTGCATGGGTAGAAGAATGTACAGGGCAACATCTCTCTGGGGAGGATTTGGAGCAAGGGACTTCTTTCTCCATTCTGATTTGGGATAAAAATTAATATTCTATACTACCTTTCATTTGGATCAGTACTATGGTAATACTTTTAAAACATGGAGATTTTTCTCTAAGGATCTTCTTTTTTTTTTTTTTTCTTTCCCAAATAATTAAAGCTCTTTCCCACCTCCTTTTCTCTCTTACCCCTGTTACAAAGCAGGAAGCCACCTTTTAAAAAAATGTTAAGTGAAGTACAGAGAAGCTAATTGATTCATCCAAAGGTCAGAAGGTGTCAGCAACGGAAGGAGAAAATGAAGCGATGCATCCCAAGTTCCCTGTGCTAGCCTTCAGAAAATGTGCTCTGCCTCAGGTTTCCTCTGTTTTTCAATTCCTCTCCATTCATTTGCTCTCAGATCCCATTTTTTTAATCTCTGAAAGTTCCTGTCTATGCAAGTAACTTGTTCATGTTCTCAAACAAACCATGCTCAGAACTCACCAGTGCAGTTAAGTCACCTAATCTTACACATACTTAGCTTAGGAAAAGAAATCACAAGCACGTTTTTTCAAACAAACTTTGTGGTAGCTTACTCCACGTTTTACTCCTACAACAAAGTTTCAGCTACACAAAAGGGTTCAGAAGCATGTTTATGAGCATTTTCCAAAATGTTTTAAGATTATGCTTAAAGCAATGTAATTGTTGAATGATGACATTTTGGAAGCAGTATGGGCAGGAGTATTCTATAGCTCTGTCTTCTTATATCCCACTTTCTGTATCCCCTCTAATTTTATCAAAAGCTTGGAGGTGAAAGTTGTGTAAAGCACAGCCTCTCAGTTTGCTAGGCATTGTGTAAATTCTAACTAGATGCATAACATGCATCTTGGTCATCATAAGCCCAGTCTGCTAGGATGTAGTGAAGGTTAGCTGTAAAATTATCCAACCACGTGCAATAATGGGTCACTACTAACAAGACAGAAAACCATCTCTTCCACTTACCTCCTTGGGTAAAATCATCCCTGAACATGCCAGAAGCATTTATTGTTCTTGATTTTGTAGCCCTGTAGTGAAAATCATGATATCTTTCACTTGCTTTCAAGCCCCAAAAGGTACAGCATCAGAAAGCAGAGATCATAATTTCTGTTTCTAAAGCCAGCCTCTCCCAATGCTTTGTGTGTGTAACGAGAGTTGCTACAGGGAGGAACAAAGTTCTTTTCTTATCTGCATGCTGTTTTTAAAACTTCTTAGCATGTGGCTTCCTAGGACAATGAATTTATTTTCCCCTGTGAGGCAGGAGGATCTGTACAGTCTTGCTCTCCTGCATGGTAATCAAGCCATTCAAGTATGCTATAATAAAAATACTTGCTTTGAAGTTGTCATAGGGTGACTAAAATTGAAGAGAAAGAGACATTAAGGATCTTCTGTACGTCATATTCCCTTTTGAATTTGGACACTTTCTCTTTAAGAAAAATGCAGTGGCTGGATTTCTTCCCCCCCGCTTCCTTCGCCCACGAAAAGGATTTGCTGGGAGAAGCCGGGAGAAACTGAAAGGTCGCAACTGCG
>VWZO01012388.1:74200-89022 GCA_013396975.1 Bucco capensis
TGCTCCTGCTTCCCAGTGCTCCTGGGACACAATGCTCTTGGGAGCCAATGCTCCTTCTATCCAATGCTCCTGGGACACAATGCTCCTGCTTCCCAATGCTCCTGGGACACAATTCCCCTTGGACCCAATGCTCTTGGGAGCCAATGCTCCTTCTATCCAATGCTCCTGCTTCCCAATTCCCCTGGTTCCAACTGCTCCAGGATGTCCTGAAGGCTCCTAGCAGGATCCCAGCAGGAAGATGATGCTCCTGAGCATCCTAACCCTAGGAGCAGCAGCTGAGGGGCAGAGGTTGGAGCCTGAAGGAGTTAATTCAGCATTATCAAGATGCTCCCAATCCTTCCTGTGCCTCCCAAGCTTTTTTTTGATGGATTAATCTGGAGGGGGGGGGGGGAATAAAAAAAGGCATCAAAATGTGACTAATGCCCTTAAAGTTGCTGTCAGCTGGGGGTGGGCTCCCCCTCCCCAATTCATTGGACATGAAAAGGAGAAGTAAACAGAAAGGCTCTGCTTAAGCAGATAACTTGGCAAAGCCTTTTCCATCTCCCTGACAAACAGCCCTGTCATGGATTCTGCCAATTGGCAGCTCCCAAGCTCTTTTTCTTGGCTTTTTAATCATCTGCAGGAGGTTGTTTTTTTTTTTTGAGGGCTCAGAGATCATTTATTTTTTTGTTTAATTTTCTGTTTGTGTGGTTTTTGGGTCCTTTGCTCTGTTTTTTTTTTATTGCTCCCCTGGCAGCCTTGCTCCAGCCTATTCTCCCTAGTGACAGCTCATTAAATGGGAATTCATCTGCTGGGAATTGGGGATGGTGGAGGCCTCAGAGAGAGACTTAGTGCTGCTGAGCATCTCTTCTATAGGAAGCACTTTTAATCTCTTTAATGAGAGTGGAAGGAGATACACAACATTCCATTGTCTGCTCTGGCCTGGCATCATCCAACCTCTGCCAGGGAATAGGATGGAGAAGAGTAAAGGCCTGCTGCTTGGGATAAAGCTCAGGAGGAATGCTTCCTTCCCTCAGCATCTTGGGATAAAGCTCAGGAGGAATGCTTCCTTCCCTCAGCATCTTGGGATAAAGCTCAGGAGGAATGCTTCCTAACCTCAGCATCTTGGGATAAAGCTCAGGAGGAATGCTTCCTAACCTCAGCATCTTGGGATAAAGCTCAGGAGGAATGCTTCCTAACCTCAGCATCTTGGGATAAAGCTCAGGAGGAATGCTTCCTAACCTCAGCATCTTGGGATAAAGCTCAGGAGGAATGCTTCCTTCCCTCAGCATCTTGGGATAAAGCTCAGGAGGAATGCTTCCTTCCCTCAGCATCTTGGGATAAAGCTCAGGAGGAATGCTTCCTAACCTCAGCATCTTGGGATAAAGCTCAGGAGGAATGCTTCCTAACCTCAGCATCTTGGGATAAAGCTCAGGAGGAATGCTTCCTTCCCTCAGCATCTTGGGATAAAGCTCAGGAGGAATGCTTCCTTCCCTCAGCATCTTGGGATAAAGCTCAGGAGGAATGCTTCNCCAAACACCACTTTCCAGGAAGGAGAGGAAGGAGAGGAAGGAGAAGAGTGCCCATGCAGGTAGCACCTCCCAGGGAAGCAGGGACTGGACTGGAGGAGGTAAAGCAGCTGCTGGAGTGAGAGGAGATGTGAAGATCTCAGGAGATGCTGTGCACGTGGGAAGATAGCAAAGGAAGAAGCAGGAGGTGAAGGACAAGGAGATCCAGCAGCAAGCAAGTGGGTGGAAATCAGCCACTGGAGCAAAAGGAGAAGAAAGACTTGGAAGCAGAAGGCACAAAGCAAGGCCCACCAGGATGGCCTAGATGATGACAGCTCATGAAGAGCCCTGAGCAGCCCTAACTAACAGTTAGCTCTCAGGGTGACAAGTCACCTTCCTCCCAAGCTTCTAGAACTGCTGCATGGAAGCAATTCCTCCAAGCAGGAAAGCTCCAGGCTGGGAGAAGCAGCTCAGCTAAGGTGAGCATCAGGAGCATCTCCCACTGAACCCAACAAAACCTTTTAAGGAGAAGCAGCTAGAGCAAGCAATGAATGCTCTGAGAGTCACCTGGCAGGCCCAGGCCTCCTGTTCCTCCAGCTGGGCATGGAAGTGCTGCAGGAAGAGGCACTTGGAGCCAGCACACTCCTCTTGATGAGCCTGTAGCGTGTCTGGATCACCCTGGGGCCTGGGCAGCTCCTCAGCAGGGGCAAGCTGGCTCCTAGGAGAAAGCACAGGGAGAAAAGCCATTGAATGGGACACAAAGAGGAGCTCTGAGCTGCCCAGAGAGCTTGGGGAGTATCCCTGTGTGGAGATTCCAGCTGCAGGGGATGCTGGGCAAGCTTGGACTGGATGAGCTCCAGAGGTTCCTTCCCACCCCAACCATGGAGACATCCAGAACCTTGCCCATCCCCTGGGATGCTCTGAACATCCTCCCAGCACCACCACACACAGCATCTCCTTTAGCCAATCAACTCTGGCACGAGTTTGGGATCAAGAGCCCAGCCAGCTCCAAGCTGGCATCCTCCTTGCCCTCCCATGGGATCTCCAAGGCCTCTTTGCACCAGGGATGAAGGCAGATCTCCAGAGCCAAGTGTTCAGAGAGCCAGCCAAAGAATGCCTCCAGGGAAATGCTTGGCTCTGGAGATGCAGTCAAGCAGCAGAGCATGCTTCCCAGAGCAGGAGCTCCCAGCAAGCATGCCTCAAGTCAAGCAGGAACACTGGAACAAGCTGAGGAGCTAGCAAGTTAACTGCCAGAAGCCTGAAGAGCTTCTTCTAGCCCATCATCTAGATCATCTCCAACTAGAGCTGCTTACTCAGAGCCCCAAGGTTCAACTTGACCTGGAATGATCCAGGGATGGAGCATCTCCCACCTTCTGTGGGCAAGGCTCTCACCACCTTCATCCTAAAACTTACATCCAACCTAAATCTCCCTCTCTTGGTTTCAAAGCATCTCCTCTTGTGCTGTCCCAACAGGACCTGTCACAGGATCCCAGGATGTGAGGGGTTGGAAGGGCCCTGGAAAGCTCATCTAGTGCAACCCCCCTGCCAGAGCAGGAGCACCTAGAGCAGCTCACACAGCAATGTGTCCAGGCAGCTCTGCAATGGCTCCAGACAAGGAGACTCCACAGGCTCCTGGGCAGCCTGGGCCAGTGCTCTGGCACCTGAACTGCAAACAAGTTTCTCCTCAGCTTCATCCTAAACCTCCTGTGCTCCAACTTGCTCCCATTGCCTCTTGTCCTCCCATTGGATGCCATGGAGCAGAGCCTGGCTCTCTCCTCCTCACACTCACCCTTCCCATCTTTCTANTCCAAGCTTGGCATCATCCCCAAACTTGCTGAGGGAACACTCTCCTCTTAGCTTAGGCTGGAGAAGAGGAGGCTCAGGGGAGAGCTTGTGGCTCTGTGCTGAGAGGAGCTTGGAGCCAGCTGGGGTTTGGGCTCTGCTGCCAAGGAACAAGGCATGGGAGAAGAGGAACCAGCCTCCAGTTGCCCCAGGGCAGCTTCAGCTTGGATTATTAGGAACAATCTCTTCCTGGGAAGGGTCATTGTCCCAGGTTGCCCAGGGAGGTGGCAGATGCTTCATTCCTGGTACCTCTGAGAGCAAAGCCAGCCAGGAAGGAGTTAGCAGGATGAATATTCCACACCTCAAAGTCCATCTTGGAGCTTCCCGAGCTCCAGAGAGAAATAAGGATCCTCCTAAGCCTGTTGCAGTTAACCCTTTCCCTGAAGGGCTGCACTTGCTGGTGAGTCATGCATCCCACTGGGAAGAGCTCTTGGAAGCAGATTCATGCAATGACAGAGAACTAGGAGTTGGAAGAGACCTCTGGAGCTCCTCTAGGCCAAGAGCAGGCTGCATGGATAGCATCCAGGCGGGGTTGGAATCTCTGCAGAGAAGGAAGGAGACTCCACAACCTCTCTGGGCAACTTGTTCCAGTGCTCTAGCACCCTCCAAGGAATCAAGTTCCTCCTTATCTCTCGATGGAAGCTCCGTAGTGTCCATTGCCCCTTGGGCACACTGAGCAGAGCCTGATCCCATCCTGCTGACAGCCAGCCAGGAAGGAGTTAGCAGGATGAATCTTCCCCATCTCCAAGTCCATCTTGGAGCTTCCCCAGCTCCAGAGAGAACCTGTGGCCAGGCAGGAGCTGCAGCTGATGGATGATCCTCATCTCCTCCCTCAAATATGAGGCAAGCAGGGCAAGGGGAGGGCTGGCTTCTTTATTTATTGAGGCTGTGCAGTTTGTCTTCCAGTGCAGCAGTAAAGTTTTTAATTAGGAGAGCTAATGAGCTCGATTAGTCATTAGCAGTGACCTCAGGAGCTGAGGGAGGATGTGTGTGCTCCAAGCTGATAACAGCCAGGCCCTAGGGGAGTGCTGCTAATCAAAGGCCCTAAAGTGCTTTGGGTTGAGGGAAATGTGCCAGGGGGAGGGGGGAAAAGGACACAATTACAAGCCTGGGAAGCTGTAATGAAGGGAATTAACCCAAGAGCCTAACCTAAAGAACATGATTAGCTACACAAAACCAGCCCAGGGAGCAATTGGGAGAGCTTGGGAATGCTGGAGCTGCTCCTGGAGGCATCTTCAGGAGAGCAGGAGTGTCAGAGCATCCTTAGAGGATGGAACTGAGCAATTGGGAGAGCTTGGGCAGTGCTGGAGCTGCTCCTGGAGGCATCTTCAGGAGAGCAGGAGTGTCAGAGCATCCTTAGGGGATGGAGCTGAGCAATTGGGAGAGCTTGGGCAATGCTGGAGCTGAGCAATTGGGAGAACAGGCTGCCCAGGAGCCTGTGGAGTCTCCTTGTCTGGAGCCATTGCAGAGCTGCCTGGACACATTGCTGTGTGAGCTGCTCTAGGTGCTCCTGCTCTGGCAGGGGGGTTGCACTAGATGAGCTTTCTAGGGTCCTTCCAACCCCTGACATACTGTGATACTAAGCAAGCCCAGTGCCCTCAGCTGCTCCTCAGCAGCTCCAGAGCCTTCCCCAGCTTCCTTGCCCTTCTCTGGCCACACTCCAGCAGCTCCATGTCCTTCTGGGAGGGAGTGAGGAGCCCAAAGCTAAGCTCAGCATTGCAGGTGCCCCATGTTCTCCACTGATGCTTCATGCCATGAACATCATGGCAAAAAGCTTGGCTGGGGCTCTCCTTATCCTAACAAAAGAAGAGTGGTAGGGTTTTTGGGGTGGTTTTCTTTTTGTTCCTCCTTCCTTCAGGCAATGATTATTAATGTGTCTCCAGGAGCTGGGTCCACATCTCCAAAGGAGAGCAGGAGGAAGGCAGATGAATGTCCTCCTCCTCCCTGCAGGAGCTGCCAGGCCTTCTCCTCCTAACAAGCTGCAGATGGAAGATGACTGGAATAACAAAGTCTGCATTTTGATGAGTCTCATCAATCACTCCACTTTTCCTGCTCTTGATCCTCTCTCCAGCACCTGAGACACGTGAGAGAGAGAGAGAGGAGACAAAAAGCCCCAAGCTTGGAGATAATCAAAGAGGTTCAGGGCTCTCCTGTTAGCTCCTTGGTGTGCCATGGCAATGGGATGGGAAGCCATTTGCATTCCAGGACTTCAGGGGGGGGTTATCCTTCCTTTGCTTCCTGTCCTCATTTAACAAGGAGGAATTTGCATCCCTTAGCTCTTCCTTCAGTGAGTGGCTTGGGAGCAGCCCTGAAGAGAAGGACTTGGGGTGCTGGTGGAGGAGAAGCTCCCGGGGTGCTGGTGGAGGAGAAGCTCCCCAGGAGCCCTAGCCTAGCCTGGGCTGCATCCAGAGCACTGAGGCCAGCAGGGGCAGGGAGGTGATTCTCCTCCTCTGCTCCACTCTGGGGACACCTCACCTGCAGTATTGCATCCAGCTCTGGAGCCTCCAGCACAAGAAAGAGCTGGAGATGCTGCAAGGTGTCCAGAGCAGAGCCAGGAGGATGCTCAGAGGCTGCAGCACCTCTCCTCTGAGGACACAATGAAAGAGCTGGGATTGTTCAGTCTGGAGAAGAGAAGGCTCCCAGGAGACCTTCTGGTGGCCTTCCAGCATCTGCAAGAGAGCTGGGGAAGGACTTGTGAGGATGTCAGGCAGTGCTAGGACTAGGGGAATGGATCCAAACTAGAGGAGGGGAGATTTAGGTTGGATGTTAGGAGGGTGCTGAGCCACTGTGCCAGGTCACCCAGAGAGATGCTGGCAGCTCCATCCATCCCTGGCAGTGTTGGAGCTGGGAGCAAGCTGCTCTAGTGCCAGGTGTCCCAGGGCTTGGACCTAGAGGAGCTTGCAGCTCCCTGACAAGTGTAGGATTCTCTGCTTCCTTCCCTCTCCAAGCCACTCAGCTAACAAAAAGCTTGGACTTCTCCTAACTGAACAAGAGCCTGACCTGACCTGACCTCCCTAGCACAGAGACTTGGATAAACTCCAGGAGGATGGAGGAAAACTTTGCAGGCAGAGAAGGTTCCTTCAGATCCTTTTCTTTCTCCTTTCTATTGCAGGCAACAGGCAAGCTCCAAAGGCACCCCAAGGAGAAGCAAAATGTGTGTGCAGCAGGTGGATGGAAAGGAAGGAGCAAGACTTTGCTCTCCTTCCCCACAAACTCATCTGGACACCTCCAGGATGGGGAGCAGCAGAGGAGAAGGGAGCCAAGCTGAACCTGCCCTGTTGAGGCTGTTTCCACTTCTCCTAGCACTTGTTCCTTGGCAAAAGAACCCAACCTCCAGCTCATTCCAACCTCCTTTCAGAGAGCATCCCACCATGCCAAGGCCAAAGCTCCTGCATCCCACCACACCAAGGCCAAACCTCCATGCTATTATTCCAACAGGAAACCTCCATCCCAGCACACCAAGGCCAAACCTCCATCCCAGACCAAACTTCCTGCATCCCACCACACCAAGGCCAAAGCTCCATCCCAGGACAAACCTCCTGCATCCCACCACACCAAAGCCAAAGCTCCTGCATCCCACCACACCAAAGCCAAAGCTCCTGCATCCCACCACACCAAGGCCAAAGCTCCATGCCACCTCCTCAGCAAAGCATCCCAAGCCTCAACACTTCACTTCCCTGAAGCCCAGAGAACAACTTCCCCTGGAAACTCCTCATTTCCCTCCTCCTCCTCCCTCTTTAATCCACTCAAGCTGTTTTCTCTGCCCCAGCTTTTCATTTGCCTCCCCCTCCAGCAGGGCCCTGGCTGAGGGGAAGGAATTCATCTTGGAGCAACATTTACCGATTATCAAATCACAACTTGCAGCCTCAGACAGGAGCCATAAGTCACTGGGAAGCAGGCAGTGGAAGCTTGGAAGCTGAGGACTTTGGGCAGCTCCTGGATGACAAATGAGGGCTGTCAAAGCCTCCTTGTTGCTGCTTGCTCCCAAGCCATGTTCCTCCCTTGTTCCACGCTACCTGGTGCTTAATGACAACGCTGCTGGCAGACGAAGACGAAGGCCTGGGAGCTGCTGCCTTGTCAAAGGCCTATTAGAGGAGAAGATTGAGACCCTACTTCTTCTGGAAGTCACTCAAGCAACACCAAGCTCTCCTTTGGCTAATGATGCTCCCCGAGGCATCGATCGCGCGCTGACACCTCGGCTCGCCCAGGGAGATGGGAGCACTTGGCTGCCTGACACTGCCCATAGATTACTGCTGCCTGCCTTTGGGCTGCCTCTCTTCCTTCTCCTCCCTCCCTTCTCCTTTGCTCCATCACTTGACAAAGCCTAAGAGACAGGGGAAGGAAGCCCAGAGTCATGGAGGTTGGCAGAGAGCTCTAAGCTCATCCAAGCATCCCTAGCACCTCCACAGCACTAAGCCATGGCCCTGAGGAGAGCAGCTAGATGTTTCTTCAAGCCCTGCACCTCCCTGGACAGCCTGGGCCAAGCCTCAACAAGCCTTGCAGGGAAGGAATTCCTCCTTGTATCCAATCTAAACCTCCCCTGGGGCAACTGGAGGCTGTTTCCTCTTCTCCCATCACTGCTAACCCTGCACAAGAGACCAAACCCCATCTCCCTCCAATCTCCTCTCAGGGAGCTGTAGAGAGCCAGAAGGTCTCCCCTGAGTCTCCTCTTCTCCAGGAGGAAGAAGAGGAGAAGCCTGAGCTGTCACTGAGGAGCTTGATCCAGTCCAGCTCCTTCCCTTCAAAGAGACTTGGGAAGTTTCTTGCTTGTAAGAAGCTTCTATAGTTGGGGAAAAAACCCAAGTGTCTCCTCCAACTCACATCCCAGCATGGTTGGGGTTGGAAGGGAGCTCTGGGATCATCCAGTCTAACCCTCCCTGCTCCAGCAGCTTGCCCAGCATCCCCTCCAAGGCCCTTGGGAATAATGCAGCCCAGGAGACTCCCCAAGCTCTCTGGGCAGCCTGGGCCAGGGCTCTGCTCCCTCAGCCCAAACAAGTGGAGCTGGAAGCTCCTGGCTTGCAGTGTGTGCCTGTTGCTCCTAGCCCTGGGCACCCCTGAGCAGAGTGTGGCCCCAGCCTCTTGCCCCCTGCCCCCTTCAGCTCTTGCTCAGCACTCAGCAGCTCCCCTCTGCCTCTGCTCTGCTCCAGCCTCAGCATTCCCAGGCCTCTCAGCCTTTCCTCCTCCTGCCACAGCTGCTCCAGTGCCCTCAGCATCTCCCTAGCCTCTGCAGAGAAGTTGGGATGGAGAAAGAGCTTCTCTCCATCACCACTTCCCAACAAGTCCTCTGGGTACAAGGCCTGAGGAAGTCCCTCCCCATGGAAGCTCAGCTCACCACTTGCTCTCCCTTGGGAAGCTCTCCTGGAGCTGCAAGCCCCACGAGCTCCTGGGTCTCCTTTCACCAGCCAGAGCCACACTGCTTCCCTCTCTCTCTCTCTCTTCAGGAGATAACTTTACAGGCAGGAGATGTTTCTGTGGCTTCAGGGTGACCACATCATAGCTAAGAATAGCCCAGCAGGGGCACAGCTCTGCTGCTGCAGCCCAAAGTGCCATGTGAGGCCATGGCATTGAGCTTCCAGCCATGCAAGGAGCTCCAGCAACACTCAGCCTGCAGCACAGAGCTTGTCTGCAAGGGACCAGGGAGCTGTGTCCTGAGCCAGGACAAGTGTCACCATCAGATCTTGGGGATGAAGGGAAGGTGAAGCTGGGATGGAGGCCAAGCAGCTCTCTGGAAGGCAGGAGCATCCATAAGCATGGACAACTTGCATGTTCCCCAGAAGCAAGGCAGGGAAAGACACAAACTCATGAGCATTAGAAAGAGCAAAGGGACAACTTCTCCTTCACAGAGGAGAACTTCTGTGTGCCCTGCACCTGCCAAGGAGCCAAACTTCCCCATCCCATGGAGCCAAACCTCTCCTGCAGCCCCAAGAGATGGGGGAAGGCAAGTGCTGCTAAACCTCCCAGCCTTCCTTCCCTCACTTCCAGAGGACTGAGCCTGCTCCCAGCCCAGCAGCAAACCTCTCCCTGTGCTCCTCAGGGGCATGGCACATGGGAGCCTCTTGGATAAGCTCCAGCAGGCCTTGCAGGAGATCCTTTCCAGAGGAAGAACCAGCAGAGAGGAAAACCAAGGCAGGATCTCCAAAGGGAGAGAGAGGATGTTCTCACCCCACAGAGGCCAAGAACTCCTGAGCCATTTGATCTTGTGAGGGCAAAGATCCTCCCAGCTAAGGAGCCTTCCCTTCTAGTCCTTCTTCCCTTGCTCCTTCATTCCTGCCCTTGGGAAAAGGTCACAGGGAGAGCAGCCCAAGGTGTCAACTTCCCCCAACACTCGAGCCAGGAGCAGAAACTAAAGCAGGGCCAGAAATACCATACCAAGAGGAGAAACTGAGCTCAAAATGCCAAGTCTCCAGTCTATCCTGGAAGACTCTGCCCAAACCTCTCCCTCTGACCATCAATTCCAGCAGGAAGGGTCAATGCCAAGCTAGGGAGGACCTAGCACCCTCTAGACTCTCTGCAGCTGCAGTTGAGCTAGTGCTCAGCTCCAGGCAGGAAAGGTGAGCTGAGAGGCTTCCAGAGGGATGTGTGTGTGTGTGTGTGGGGCTGCCACTGCCATCATTATGCTCATTAATGGCCTTGCCTGCAGAGACTAATTAAGGAGAAGCTGCATCTGCTTGGGGAAGCTCCTGGTGGGGATTGCACAGTCAGTGCATGCTGCAGGAGCTCTTGGACTGTGAAGCATTAGGCAAGGCTCCCAAGGGTTGGGAAGGAGGAGGAGGAGGAGGAGGAGGGAAGGGGGGGACCAGGAAGCCATGGGGATTGCAGGACAGAGATTCCCAAAGTGTTTGCTTGCAAACAGTTTGCTTTTGTCCCAAGCAAGTGAGTGCTGCCAGCCTGGCTCAGGGCCTGGGGAGAGGATGGAAGCTGGGCACCTCTGGACAAAGCTAAGGAGCTTTTCCTCCTGGCTCCCATCCACAAACCTGCTGATTATTCCCTAGGCTAAAGGGAACAGCTTCAGGTTAAATAAGGAAGGGGAATTCCAGGAGGGCAGATTCCCAAGGTCAAGAGATTGTTGCTGCTTTCAGAAGAGAAGCTGAAGATGATCCAGTAGCGTGCTCAGGAGGCCAAGAAGCCACCAGCATCCTGTCCTGGAGCAGCAGGACCAGGGCAGGGATTGTCATCCTGGGAAGGCCACAGCTGGGATGCTGGGCTCAGCTTTGGGCTCCTCACTCCCTCCCAGAAGGACATGGAGCTGCTGGAGTGTGGCCAGAGCAGAGCAAGGAAGCTGGGGAAGGGTCTGGAGCTGCTGAGGAGCAGCTGAGGGCACTGGGCTTGGTTAGCATGGAGAAGAGGAGGCTCAGGGAAGAGCTTGTGGCTCTGTGCTGAGAGGAGCTTGGAGCCAGCTGGGGCTTGGGCTCTGCTGCCAAGGAACAAGGCATGGGAGAAGAGAAAACAGCCTCCAGTTGCCCCAGGGCAGCTTCACCTTGGCCAGGAGGAAGAATTTCTTCCAGGGAAGAGCTGGGCTGGGCTGGGCTGGCCCATTGCTGGTTAGAAAGCAGCAGCTGTCAGTGTCCTCCTTGGCTCCACAGAAACCTGAGTGCTGTGCTCCTCCTGCCCTAGCTCACAGGTGCTAGGAGCTTAATGAATGTCTGCACAGTCTCATCAAGACAATTAGTGCTGAGTATGATTAGTTAATCAAATACTCCATTGCTTTGCTTACTCCTGAGCTGCACAACTCTCCCTGTGCTTTTTCTTTCTGCCTCCTCTTCTCTCACCTCTTCTAGACTTAAGGTCCAACTGAGGCCTCAGCTGCAGTCCTGGCTCCAGCTGCAGAGAGGCAAGGAAGTGGTGCAGAGAGTCCAGCAGAGGCTAGGGAGATGCTGAGGGCACTGGAGCAGCTGTGGCAGAAGGAGGAAAGGCTGAGAGGCCTGGGAATGCTGAGGCTGGAGCAGAGCAGAGGCAGAGGGGAGCTGCTGAGTGCTGAGCAAGAGCTGAAGGGGGCAGGGGGCAAGAGGCTGGGGCCACACTCTGCTCAGGGGTGCCCAGGGCTAGGAGCAACAGGCACACACTGCAAGGCAGGAGCTTGCAGCTCCACTTGTTTGGGCTGAGGGAGCAGAGCCCTGGCCCAGGCTGCCCAGAGAGCTTGGGGAGTCTCCTGGGGTGGAGAGATGCCAAGCTGCTGGGACTGAGCTTGGACTGGATGATCCCCAGAGCTCTCTTCCCACCTCATCCATGCTGGGATTGTGGGATGGAGCAACATGGAGTGAACTGCAACTCCAGGCACACACACATCTCCTCCAGCAAGAGCTCAGTGTGATTCCTTGAGAGCTCCTTTCAGAGGAGCTGCCTTCCAAGAAACACAAGAGCATCTTTCCCCAGGCAAATGAGGCTCCAGGGCCTGAACAGAAGGGAGCAGAGAAGATGTGAGCTCATCATGGCATTGTCTTGGCTCAGCACTTGGAGGGAAGCCTTCAGCACTAATCCTCTCCTGGAGCAAGGAGCAAGTCCTGCAGGCAAAGCCAAGCTCTGTGTCTACCCTCAACACACAAAGGCCATGGAGCTGCTGGAGCAGGTGCAGAGGAGGCCACGAGAATGCTCAGGGGCTGCAACACCTCTGCTCTGAGGACAGGCTGAGGGAGCTGGCATTGTTCAGCCTGGAGAAGAGAAGGCTTCAGGGGAACTACTAGTGACCTTCCAGGACCTAAAGGGAACTTCCAAGCAGGCTGCAGAGGGCCTGTTTGCAAAGGCCTGCAGGGAAAGGACAAGGGGCAATGGTTTGAAATTGGAGAGGAGGAGATTTAAACTGGATATTAGAAAGAAGTTCCTCCCCACAAGGGTGGTGGAACACTGGCCCAGGTTGCCCAGGGAGGTGGTTGAGTTCCCATCCCTGGAGGCATTGCAGGTGAGGCTTGCCAGGGCTCTGGGCAAGCTGCTCTAGTTGGGGATGTCCCTGGCCACTGCAGGGGGGTTGGACTAGATGAGCTCCAGAGNGAGAGGTGCTGGCAGCTCCATCCATCCCTGGCAGTGTTGGAGCTGGGAGCAAGCTGCTCTAGTGCCAGGTGTCCCAGGGCTTGGACCTAGAGGAGCTTGCAGCTCCCTGACAAGTGTAGGATTCTCTGATAGTTCTTGCTCCAGGAGCTGAATTTGCTCTCTCCCTGGGGTCTGCCCAACTCCCTGCTCCCTCAGCTCCAGTCCAGCAAAGCTCTTCCAGAGGGGACTGGAGAAGAAGGGAAAGCAGCTAATTAAGGAACAAACCCTTCCTTCCAAGCTCAGCAGAAGCTAGCAGGGATGCTCCTGAGGGCTGCTTTGGCTGCTCTTGATGTCCCTGTGGCAGTCCCAGCTGAGGCACACAGGTCCCCAGCTCTCTGCTTGCTTCAGGGTGCTGGCTGCCAGCAGCACACATCACTGCTCTTGTGTCTTCAGCAAGCAGAGGGTGGCAGGAGCAAGCACAAGGCACATTCCTCCTCTCCTCCTGAGCCTCTTGAGGTTTCTCCTTCCCTGCTGGCTGCAGCTGTCAGGAAGGAGGAGAGCTAGGAGCCTGCAGGAGCCTCAGCTGCTCCAGCCTGGAGCTGTGCAGGAGGAGCAGCACCTGCCAGAGCTAGAGCATCTCCCAAGCCTTTGCCATCCAGCCAGGACCAACAGCAGAAGCAAGGATAAAACTCAGCCAAACCAACCCCAAACTGACCTTTTCCTTCCTTCCAAAGCTGCTTGGAGTGTCCTACATGGATCTAAATCATCCCTCCCTGGGTCTCAGCATCCCTGGGGCAGTCCCAGTACCTTCCTGCCTCCAGATGCAATGTGGCTGGGAAGCTGCCCTGGGAAGAGATGCAGCAGGTGTAGGGTGACAAAGGGATGGCAGAGCAGCCAAGGATCCTGTCTGCATGGATGAGGAGCTGCTTGGGGTGGAGGTTTAGGAGGTATCTTGCAGCCCAACATTTCAACCTGTTGTCTGGAGAGCTTCAGGGCTCTGGGGAATGATTTGGGGAAGGCACAAGCCTCTTATCCTCCCAGAGTTGCCTCAAAAGGAATAAGTGGGACAGGAGGAAATGGGAGAGGATTTCTCTCCTTGCTCATTCTCCTCTCTGCCTCTCCACTTTCCCAACAATCCATCAGCAATCAAACCAATCCTTGTCACTCTCCTGGTCCTGCAGATGCAGCTTGGATCCATCTGAGGTCCCAGCACAAACCTCCAAGGCACAGCAGAGCTAGGAGAAAGCTCCTCACCTCTCCAAGGGCTGAAGGAGAAGAGAGAAAGAGAGAGAGAGAGAGGAGGGAACAACCATCCCCAGAATCTCGAGCCTGGAAGCTCTCTTCCCACTCTCCAAACAAATTTCCCTGGCTCTTTGGGAACAGGAGAGGATGACAGATCACCCAAGCTTGAGATGAATTGCTCAGCAAAGTGAGATGGTCGTGGCTGGGCCCTGATGTCAGCACATCCCATCAATCTCTGCAGCTGAGCCTACTCCTGCTCCTCTCCTCCTCCTCCTCCTCCAAGCAGGGAGTTCATTCCCACTTCATTACTTCACAATGGAGTGAGCCAGCAAGTGTCTGACTTCCCCAGGGACCAAAACCACCAGCAGCAGATGCCATCAGCATCACCAGCAACAAATTCTTCCTCCTGGCCAACCTGAACCTGCCCTGGGGCAACTGGAGGCTGTTTCCTCTTCTCCCATGCCTTGTTCCTTGGCAGCAGAGCCCAAGCCCCAGCTGGCTCCAAGCTCCTCTCAGCACAGAGCCACAAGCTCTCCCCTGAGCCTCCTCTTCTCCATGCTAACCAACCCCAGTGCCCTCAGCTGCTCCTCAGCACACTTGTGCTCCAGAGCCTTCCCCAGCTTCCTTGCCCTGCTCTGGCCACACTCCAGCACCTCCGTGTCCTTCTGGCAGTGAGGGAAATCAGGAATAACAGCCCAAATCCATCTCCACACCATCAGCATCACCTCATTGGGCAACTTTGTGCTCCAGAGCTGAACTACCAGCACTGGAAAAAGCTTTTGTGTGGCTGAAGGTGAGCAGAGCAACCAGCACCAGCATCACCAGCATCACCAGCAGCACCAGCACCAGCATCACCAGCANATCAACAGCATCACCAGCATCACCAGCAGCACCAGCAGCACCAGCAGCATCACCAGCAGCATCACCAGCAGCAGCACCAGCAGCAGCACCAGCAGCAGCACCAGCAGCAGCACCAGCAGCAGCACCAGCAGCAGCACCAGCAGCAGCACCAGCAGCAGCACCAGCAGCAGCACCAGCAGCAGCACCAGCAGCAGCACCAGCAGCAGCACCAGCAGCAGCACCAGCAGCAGCACCAGCAGCAGCACCAGCAGCAGCACCAGCAGCACCACCAGCAGCATCACCAGCAGCACCAGCAGCATCACCAGCAGCATCACCAGCATCACCAGCAGCACCAGCATCACCAGCAGCACCAGCTGGATGGTTCCAGGGATGGGGCATCTACCAGCACTTTGGATCCTAGAATGGTTCCAGGGATGGGACATCCAC
>VWZO01012393.1:0-47292 GCA_013396975.1 Bucco capensis
AGTGCATGAACCTAATCTTGCATAAGTAGATAATCTTACTTCATTTCTGTGAAAAGCAAACTGAGCAAAGAAGTTTATCTGGCATTCAAGCAAAGAAGTGAGACTGTTTCTGTGTATTTAATTGATGCTTTTATAGAATCTTGTAAATGGCAAGCATCAAAAATTAAAATTCAATTTACAGTCTCTAGAACATCTGCCAAAATTTCCATAATTGCCCACAACCAGGGAAATTTATCTTGCTGCATGTTTTAATCTCAGATTGCAATACACAGGTTAGTCAAATTTATTCTTTCTTCTTTCTATACATTTTCAAAGTAGTAATATTTTAAATGTCAAAAAATGTGACTTTTTGTTGCATCCAGTCTTCCTTCTCTTTGTACTATGCCTGATATTATTCCAGTTAACACACTCAATTTTAAACAACAGACATTTTATAAAAAGAACTTGTGTATCATTTTAGAAATAGAGAGCAATTTCAAACCACTGTCATAAGGATGGTCTTTTACACTTGCTTCAAGGCAGCTACAAGTAATTTAATTGCTGAATGTGTAAAGAATTTGTAATGACCCTGATTAACATATGTTTATTTCTATTTTTTCCACTCTTCACCCATCCACAAGGGAATTTTTAAACTTTTGCTACTTAGCAAGCAAAACTAAGAAAACAAACATCACTTAGAATTAGTAAGCATAACTGTTCACTCATCTGAAGAATCAATTACCATGTCTTTGCCAAAACTGCAGAGGGTCAAAACTGGTCTCACCTTCACCACTAATTTGTACTGAAGTGTTTATTGATCTTTCTTTTATCTTCACACAGGAAGTACACCCATTTTCTTTTATCAGCACAAATGTTTCACATCCGTATAATGTCAGGAGACATAATATCAGCTGGCATTTTANCAGTCTGACCAAGGTCTGTTTCATATACAGTCCATTTTCTCTCTCTCTTTCTCCCTCCTCTTACATATTTCCATGTATGTACAGATAAACACATAGCAACACCAGCTTCGTAATTAGTCATCCAGTGTTAGGACAAGAGGGAATGAGAACAAGTTGGGCCACAGGAGGTTTAGTATTAACATGAGGAAAAACTTCTTTTCAGTAAGGGTGATGGAGCACTGGAACAGGCTGCCCAGGAGGGCTGTGAAGTCTCCTTCTATGGAGATGTTCAAGAGCAGCCTGGACACATTTCTGTGACCTCATCTAGATGATCCTGCTCTGGCAGGGGGGTTGGNAGCCTGGACACATTCCTGTATGACCTTGTCTAGGTGATCCTGCTCTGGCAGAGGGGTTGGACTAGATGATCTTTCTAGGTCACTTCCAACCCCTAACATTCTATGATTCTATAATTCTATGATAAGTCATTTAGTACCTAGGATTAGTTTTCTTTTGCCTAAGTTCCCCTATTGTACAAAGGAATAATAGACCTTTCCTAATGTACTTCATCTTTGTGACAATAAAATGTTAGAGGTGGTGATGCAAACAGATTTTTTGATAACTAGAGGGAAATAAGCTGAGATTAATACTTCAGGAATCACAAAAATATCTTTGCCACACACTTAAAACAAGATATCAGAAAGCAATGTTGAATTAAGCACCTAAAACAAAAGGTAGGACTCTCAATACATAGAATTATTACTGGATTCATAGTACTGTATAGCACATTCCTTAAGAATCTCAAAAAGGAATCAAGACTCCATTTCTGTGTGCTGGACAACAAATGTTTTTCCTATCACAGAGGAAATTGAGGGGCAGAAACATAAGCAGATTTCCATTGTAGTTTAAGAAGGGTAAGCTAACAGCCAGGGATCACAATACTGTCAGTATTCACAAACACCAATGGACAGGAACAGTTTGAAAACATTCCCCAAAATAGAAGAAAACTATGATGATCTGTAAGGAACCACTAAATAAACTGTGATAACAAAGATTCAACCACAATAGATTCTCCAAAAGGCACCCTCTGCCTCACAAAAACAAACAAACCACAAAAACCAAGAACACAGTCTTAACATTCCTGATGTAGAAAGTACAAACATGAAAGGAAAACAGCATCCAAAAAGGAAAGCAACAGAGCTAAAGCTGAAAATAGCAAGGTAAAAGCAGAGGGATGAATCTGACATGGTATTATTTCTTACATGCATACCTTTGTAGCCAAAACTCTGTGAAAGCTCTTAAAACAAGTTGTATAGAGTGAATATTTCAAAGCCATTCTATGCTATTTTTTGTGTCTGTCTCAAGGAATGGCTAAATAAAATCAGTAGGATTAAATGTAATTATGTGTTTATTGTCTTTTTCTCAAAGGAATAATTTATTTCCAATTGTTGCAAAGGCTATAAGGAGATCTAGCTGATGTTCTCTAGGAAAAGCTTTTGCAACTCAAACTAACAATAACAAAAAAATATTATTGCCCTTTTAAGAACATGGAAAAGAACTATCCAATTTGATTTTGTTTACACTTGATTTTTATAGAGATCCAAGCTGTCATAGCTTGCTAAGTTGAGTGCAGCTAACCAAGGGAATTAGTACCATCTGTGGATCCCAGTTTGGTCTCCCAGAGGAGGCTTAGTATCTGGGATGAAACTGTGTATTGACAGTGCTGTCCTGTGCACACTCATGAGTAGTGGATTTGTTTCTGTACTCGCTTTGAAAACTGTTAAAAAGAAAGCAAAAGTTTTTGTTCCTGATTTAAAAAAAAAAAAGAGACAGAAAATTAAAAAAAAAACCCACATGGAGGTCACTTATGTTTCTCAGGTCCTAAAACATCGTTTTCCTTTTAGACCATATCATCACCAGGAGGTAGAGAAAACCAAGCCTGCTACGTGTTAGAAAAGCGTTTCTCACCGGGACATAATCCCAACCACATCAGTGGCTTCCAAGGGGCATCCATACACAATGTATCTCCCAGTTTTGCACGAGAGTCACAATCAGCCAAGCAAAGCAAACAGCTTTGAGCAGGTAGAAAGATACAGAAAGAAGATGCAGACATCCCAGACCACAGGTCTAAGATAAAGCTGCTCCAGTTGTTTTTTTTAATAAGCTATGCTGAGTATCAACTGTCTCTGCTTTTACTGAGATCTTCTGAGGAGGTAGCAGTGTGTCAGCAGGCCAGGCACTTGTGGCATCCAGCTTTCAGCACCATCACCAAAGGCAGCACTTCACCTGAATTCAGAGAAACCTTTGTTATACATTCTAGGAAGAAGCAAAACAAATTGCTATTAAAAAAAAAAGGCAAAATTGTCTATGCTAGGAGAATCCAAACAAAAGATACATTTGGAGGAGGAAAAAAAAAAGAAAAAAATTTCAAGACATATTTATTACTCTTTAAGTGATATGGTGTAAGTGCGTATGAGGGATTTTGAACTGATAAATATGCATCATTTTAACAGCTGCATAGAGGTTTATTTATGTACAAAATCATAAACAATATTTACTTGTGCTTCAGTTTTACTCTCAAATAATTTATATGGTGATTCATTTTCAACTTAACTTACCGTTCTATGTCATTAATGGTAGAAAGAATGATGATATCAGAAAAATAATAACTTTTTTGGCCTGGAAATAGTATTTTCTGCACACTGCTGCCACAAATTACATGGAAATGCACAGCTTCATTTTTTTTCAGTGCAATCACACTTAAGATGCATCTTATGTTGTCTTGCCTCCAGAATGATTTCAGTGGAGTAGTGATGGATGATAATAAGACAAATGCTGTGAGACTGATTTGGTGGCTGCCAGCATATTTTCTCAAGCTTCAACCTTTCATGTGGTTTTGTTCTTCTTTTGACACCCATAGGACGTAAACAAAACAAAAGAAAAATTTAGTGGCTTGTGCTGGAAAAAAAATAGTTTTTTTCATGTCTCACACTTCATAAATGGGTAATCCCCAGAATATAAAACCTACTTGGATTTTACTTTGCTACCAGTCCTACTGCATAACATTTCCTGGTCAGGTTGGATAAAGCGTTTGTGCTCTCCAGTAAGGGTTCAATTATTCTAAAACAGTCATAATCCCAAGTAATCACCACCCTTAAGAAAAATGAATAATATTCTGAAGGGGTCTTAAGAGTTTTCAATTTCATGACTGCTGGATGCTTTGTTATCTGTGTGTAACTACAGGAGCAACATGAGAAATTTTTTAATCTTTCTGTGACTAGACATAGTGAGGAAATCATTGCATATCTTCCCCAAACATCAAGGTAATAAACCCAAATCTAATGAAAATCCACTTTGAATGGCAAAAAGCCCGAATCTTTGTGACTGTCTAAGTTAAGAAACTTCCCATTGCTCAATAAGGCAGAATTTAAACAGTTCAATTAAACAGGCATTGAGTAGGGTTAATAAAACATGAGAGGCTGCAAATAAAAGTGAAAGTCAGCTGGTATTTCTGTGTATCAATCTCAAGGAAAGTCTTGAAGCAAGTATAAATATTTTCCTGTGGTAACCTCACATAAGTGTGTTGGATTTATGGGATATTGAGATAAGAATTACCGGGAAATGTTGCTTCAGACATTCCTCTTCCACTCCGTGGGTCCCATTACTCTCTCCATCAGGATTGCATCCCTCCTTTTGCCTCCAGTTTTTGTTATGAAAAATTACACAACTCATAAAACAAAACACTTTTGCTGTTAGTCTTAGGTCTAATGGCCTAGCCAGAAAGTCACCATCACAACCAACCCACATTCTTTACAGGTTCCCCCCAGGTTTCTCATCAGAGCACAGACATGCTCAGCATCTTCCCAAGGAGTGGACAGACTGGACATGGGCAGGTTCACATGTACTGCATCCACAACACAAAGGGATAATCCTGCTCTTATGTAAACTAACCACCTGTCTTCATATTGTGTCTCATTCACATTTCCAACATCTATCCATGATTTTCTTACCTTTAAAATAGAGTTTAATTGGGATTGTTTTGCACTTCATACCAGGCTGTTAGAAACTGTTGGATTTTTTTTAACTGTTTCCTGTTATGTGTTCCCTGATTGCTACAAGTAGATGATTCCTACACACAAAGGGGAAGAATTTTTGCAGCTGACTCGGAAAGTCTAGGAAATCAAAAGCTTGTTTGTTTAGTTAGCTTGGAAAAATGTATAAAATTCAATTGGACTTCCCTGCTCACTAACATCTGCTACAAAGTAAGCTGCAAGATCAGCTCTTCCTTCTCATAAATATTTAATCAAACAACATTCTTACAGAATACAACACCTAACTACATTAGGGTAAATTAACAACAAGAATAATTTAAGTTTAGAGCTTAGACATAGACAGGTTTAAGTAGACAATCAGTAACATCCCATAACATACAGGATGTACAGGTTTATAGGTTATATATATATATATATTTGTGTGGGTGTGTATATACATATATGTAAGCATATTCATACCTGTAAGATCCAGAATACTACTAATAGATAAAGTATTGCTTTATATGTGTAGATATGTGTAAGTATAAGAGTGCAAACTTGCACATATTTTTGTGTATATACAAGGATATAGATACATGCACAGTTTATATGCATCATATATATAGGAGATATATACAATTAAAAATTGCTGCTATTTTAGGAAATTGTTATAGAGAACAAGCTAATTTCTAGAGGCAGGAAAAAGAAGCAAACTCTAATAATATATCTGGATGAGCTTTGTTTATTGTTTGACTTTGAGATGGCTCCTTCCATTGCCTTTTAACTTTCTATCATAAAATTGTTGACCTTTTTATGTCAGTTCATCCTAAAAGGAAGGGCTAGCAGTGAGGAGTCAGCCACTGGGTTCCCTTTCATGGGCAGCTGTTATGAAGCTACACTTTAAGTAATATATGAGGGAATCTTTATTCAGTGGATGATTTGTCATTTATATCTTTCTTGATTGATTAATATATGTTGATTTGCACATCCCTGAAATGTCTGCTAAACCCTGTATTCCCACTGCTGATGGGTTCAATATTTGAAACTTTCCAGCTTCCCATGTCGCATTGTGGATTACATAATATGCTTACTTAATCTTTGAATGTGTCTTTTTACTGTAAGTTAAAATAAATCTAGTAGAGAATGTCTATCAAATTGAAAACACTAACAAAATTTTTCATTCAGATGTATAATACATACTTTTTGTCCCCAAGCCCATTGCTTAGTAGATGCTTAATGTGATGTTTCATTATTCTTGAAACAGAAGTTAAATAACTGTCCATATAACAGGTGAAAACTGAATCCAAAACTGTGGATATTACATATTCTTGTTCTTACTACCTTTTTGTATAAACTGTATTGTATGTAAGTTACTACTTCAATTTTGTTTAGAAATTAAGTCTTTGTAAATAGACTCCTTATATTGACGTCTTAAAGCTGCAAACCTAGTCCATTTTCATCCATGGTATATCTTCTCTGAAAATTACCTTGTGTGTTAAAACCTAGTACTGACACCAAGTGTAGCTGTTTGCAGAAGATCAGTGTCCTAAATTCTCTACTGTAGCCCTGCAACTTTCTAGAGTGGATGCAAAATGCTGTTGAGGCAGAGCTCTCCATTCCAACCCAATAGGGCTTGAACAAACATAAATACAAGTAATATGATTTTCTAGATTTAGAACCAAAAGTCATCTCAATAAATCATTTCATTTCCTAATTACATTTTAGAATGGATTTTCATTAAACATGCAGTGAATTTGATCACTCATGATCATTTAACCAACAGGTTTTCCTGAAAGTTTCCCTATAGCACTAGACTTTCCAAACCATTACGGAAACATTGTGACTCACAGCATTTGTTTGTTCCTCTTCTTTAGGAGAATAATTATCTGAGGGACCTGTAATTATTGAGAAATATCATCAATTTCACTTCCCTTCACTTCTATAGCATTATAATCAAAAGTATGCTTACTTTGCAATTATGGTAGCAATCTCTGGGTGCTTTGTATTATTTATTTAATTCCACAATAATTTAGTAAATATTTTATTTAAGATTAGGTTAATTATATGCCTTTTTAATAATGAATTGTGCCTACTAAATATTTTACTGTATCATTTCATGATTCAGAAAACAACCATAACAAGCTCCATTTTAATTGTTAGCCTTCTTTTAAAGTGCATTTACAAAAGAAGAATTCTACAAATGTAGACGTCACATTCCTTATGCTGTAACCAACCATATCTAATATGATATGGCAAGTCATATAGTCAGGAAAAGAAATTGTTGGAAAGCATGTTCAAAACAGATACGAACAGGGACATAGCATTTAGAAACAATCCTGTGCTTTGTTCCATGCAATGATTTGCTGCTTTTAGAGCCAGCTTTTCACTGTGCCTTTGTGAATCCTTTGCAGTCTTATTATGCTGAATAAGGATCCAGAAGACCAAGGTGAGGACCCCAAGGTGCTACACTCTTTCTCCTTGCATAGTACAGTGTAATCCTTTCACAAAGTACTTCATAGGGTTAGGAGAAAGACCTGATAAAAATGGAAGAAAATAAACAGTTGGATCTGTGTTGAGCAGAAGGATCATAGAATCATAGAATGGTTTGGGTTGGAAGGGACCTCTGGAGCTCATCTAGTCCAACCCCCCTGCAGTGGGCAGGGACATCCCCAACTAGATCAGCTTGCCCAGAGCCCTGGCAAGCCTCACCTTGAATGCCTCCAGGGATGGGGCCTCAACCACCTCCCTGGGCAACCTGTTCCAGTGTTCCACCACCCTTGTGGTGAGGAACTTCTTCCTAATGTCCAATTTAAATCTACTCCTCTCCAGTTTAAAAGCATTGCCCCTTGTCCTTTCATTCCAGGCGTTTGCAAACAGGCCCTCTCCAGCCTTCTTGTAAGTTCCCTTTAAGTACTGGAAAGTCACTATTAGGTCCCCCCGAAGTCTTCTCTTCTCCAGGCTGAACAATCCCAGCTCCTTCAGCCTGTCCTCATAGCAGAGGTGTTCCAGCCCCCTGATCTAGACGGACTCCAACCCTTCACATCATCCTGTGAATCTGTGAAAGTGCCATATTGTCTGATCTGAAGCTGCAAGTACTTCTTGGAAAGGTAGCCTTGTCCATATTCACCTGAGTTGTGTTGTAATGTTCCTGAGATGGATCTATTATGAAGGCATTATGTCCAAGCTCTCAGTTAAGCAGAGTAAGCCTGTGAATCCAGACTTATGCACCACTGGTATTGTGAACCCCACTACTCACACAAAGAATTTACCTTATGGATGACTGTCTAACAGGTACACTTTGTGCTTTGACTCTGGTTTATGTCATCTAGTCACACTAGATACAGATATAGTCATACACACGGACTGCTACTTACACCAAGTTGTTATTATGATCCGAGGCTGAACAGCAGCAAGCAATGTCAATTACCTAATTCAACATGCCAAAATGTGCTGTAAAACTCATCCTTCATGGCACAGGTGGACATTTTCTCACAGCAAAGCCTCAGAGATTAGCTTATGTAGAATACTGTCACTCTCTTTTCACACAGGTTTTCCATGTTTGAATTGTATTAAGTCTGTTTTCGGAAGACAACCAGTTTCTGATCATACTTCATCTGTAGTCATGATGGGAAATGACACTGTAAATTGTATGTATATCATCTCTTTATTACAAAGAGATGATGCTAATGTTGCTATTTTCAAGTGATTTCTTGTCTAAAAGTTAGTAGAAGGTTGTTGCCAAGAATAGATACTTTAACACAAAACACTGACTGGCCATATCCACTGAGGGAGGCTTTGCTGTCACTCATAATATCTGCACAAAGAACTGACAGATTTTAAGACATTGCCAGAATTCCAATGGGTATTTTTGTAACCTCTGGAAGACACTTTATAATTTCACATAAGTTTTCAGCCCCAGAAAGGTGAAAAAACACTTATATTGTGATCTGTAACATCCTTTCATGCTGTCTTTTTCCCCTATTTTTCTCGCTAATTGAAAGGGCAAGAGCTCATATGAGTGAGGTTCTCTGCTGGCAATGAAAAGTATTGAACCAAAAATGTAATAGCATCCTTAATTCAGTATCACATGCCTAGGTCCTGCAGTCATCACTTTGACCGTTGGAGACTATGAACAACACCCGAGCAGTGTCTGAACCTGGTACCTGCACAGACAAAAAGTGGTTTGCCAACTTCTCTTTCTGCAGCTACATCACAGTAGTATAGGACAAATCTACATTCTTCAGTTACAAATGAATACTTTGTTCTGAAAAATGCCTTATTTGTCTAGTTTGTACTTGTTGATCACATTCATGTGAAAAAAACTGGTTGTAATCCTTCTTGAACATTTATCTCATTAAATGTCAGGCATAAAGAACAGAAGAAAAAAAAATAAGCACTTCAGTTGATCGGTTTTTAATTTCTAAAAGTAACAGTCCTGACCAGATAACTACATGAGAAAAAGCACTGAAATATCATTAACACTCATGAAGAGTATCTCAGATTTTCAATCTCCGTTAGCCAATCATTCACTCCCACACAGACTCTGTATTAAGCCAGCTATACATGTAAAAGCTAGATTAAAAGTGACAGTGAGTCACAGTGCACAAATGATTGAATTTCTAAATCAAGTCTATATTTATTAAGGCAAAGTTAAATTTGTAATACTTATAAATTTATGTGTAATTTTTATACATATTTGTATGTAATTATATGACATTTTTATGTTTCAGCAAAGTTCTTCGATTAATTATTATATTTTAATTGTATCCTAGCAGTGGAAGAATGATAATGCTGTAGGGCTTTTTCTTTATTCCTGATTTCTGCTACAGGAACCAACAAGATTACAGAGCTAAACATATCCTACTGTTGTGGAGGAGAGAGGTTATTACCCTGTAATAGAGAGTAATAGAGTAGAAGAGAGCGATGGAGGACTGCACAAGCACAGAACGGTCTCTGTGTCAAACAGCCAACAGTCTAAACAGACCTCTGAATTGTTCAATATTATGTGACTATTCCTAGCAAGCCACAGTGCTGAAAGAAACTAGCTGCTGGCTATCTACTGGAAGAGATTAGCTACTGTTGATTTAGATCAATTAACATTTTTCTAGTAGACAATATCAATGAAGTACTATGTCTTCAAGTTACCTGTATTTTTATCTCTCTTGAAATATTTTTTGATTTAGTTACAATGTTGTTATTACTTCAAATCCAGCAATGGCTTTAGCTTTAAAAAAAGAATGGGGAAAGATAAACTCAAAGCTGAGGGAAATCATACTGCCAGTGGTCTAGACTGTAAAAAGATCTCTTAATCTCAATTAATTGACTGCTTTACAGTCATGTCTAACAGAAGAATGGGTAAGGAAAAGGAACAGTAAAAAAATAAATAAGACCAATCTGTGGAAATGGATATCCTAAAGGCAATTTACCCATATGCTACATGGTCCTTAGAGAAGCAATGAAGTATTCTTTATTTAAATATGTATTTTGTAAGAAAAAGCTCCATGGTGTGCTGAAGTTTGAGAGATGCTACAGTTTATGGGGAACTGATGATGGAAGAGCCCTGTCTTAAATTACTGGAATAACACATGAAATATGTGTGTGATCTTATTCTCTAGTGATATGACTCAAAACAACTGATACTTCATTCATGACAAGACAGATTGGGTGCAGAGGGCAGAGATAACAACCAATAGTTCTGTTACTGGAAGGCGTTGCATGTTAAATAGACACAACTACCCACACATCCCTGCTCATACTTATAGGCAAATCACAATGTATGTTTTTCAATTGTTTTCCATTAGTACTAGCACAGGGGAGTATGGATCTGTTTGCCACGCTTGTCTCATTTTCTTTGCAGCAAGAAGCTCCTGTGATTGATAGAAGCATCATAACATTTTCCCTCATGTCTGAGAAATTGCTCGGGATACTTTGTGCAAAACTGCATCTGACAAGGCAAGTTCTACACCATTTTCTCTAAACAAGAAGTTATATACCAGGGCATAATTGCTAGAAATAGCTACAACAATGAAATATACTCCTAGTAGTTTCCAAGAAAAATGTACAGATCAGTAGCAACTGCATGTGCTTCTTAGTCATCGTGAGACTGTTAGCAATTATATATAACACTGTAGGTATCAAATATATGCAACATTTAGTAACTAGCAGAGTGAGACAACACATTAACATGAAGTACATGTCATCTGAAGACAAAAATGCTCCATTTTCAAAAGGCTGCACAGAATTATAATTAGGCAGCCAGTACCACAGTGGGCTCATGTGGTAAGGAGCCATTTGACAGCCTCTGGAAAGAGGCAGGAGTGTTACTAAGTCTTTTTTTTTTTTTTTACTATGGTCACTGTCTTTTACTGCATCTATTGGGAACCAAGTGAGAACATTTTTGACAAATACAGAAAAGAAATCAATGAATGTAAGAGTCAGAGAGGTTATAAAATTATTACTGGAAAAATGTTGGGTCTGGAAAGTAGATTATGTAGACTGCCTTAACTAGGAGTCTTCATACTGGGATTACTACATTTTTTGGAGTCTTGGCATCCATTTTTCTCCTTTGCTTTGCAAGCAGTGAAAAACACTAAAGCAGTTCTATTTTTCTCAAGTTCTTTCCTCCCTTTTCAGTAGATATAAAAGACAGATACTAAGAACCTAGGATCATATCAAGGGAAAAACTAACCATGGCGACTTCAGGTGTCGTAGCTAGGCTAGGCTTCACGAACGAAGATCCAGGGAGNCGTGTAACTCTGCCTTTGGACTAGTAACTGACAGTATTATTAATTCACTATCTGTCTGCTCTCCTCTAAGATGGGAATAGAAGTTGGTAAACTTCTTCTACTAAACAAAATTCTTGTCTCAAGGTTGTAGAGTCTTTTTCTGTAAAAGTCTTCATACAACCTATACTGTAGTGTACTTTAAAAGACAGTCTTTTATTTCATCAGTAAAGGATTGGAAATATATTTTTTATCATTACCATTGATAAGGAAAGATTTAATTAATTGTCTGAAATTACTGTGAAGGAAGATTTTGACTTTAATTCCTGTAAAATGTGCCTCAGAAGAATTGGAATAAGTAAGATTGTTCATGATTGCTGTAATAGTCCCAGGATCACAATATACTATCAAATATTTTAACTCTTGACTAAGAATAAATATAATTGTAAATGCTCTTAAATGGCCAGAAAATTAAGAGCTATCAATAGTCAACAAAACGTAAGAAAAAAATAGTACAGTCACTCATTGCATTTAGCTACTTTTCATGTTACTTGGCTGCAGCTATAAGAGCACATGACTAAGCCAAAATATTTAATATTTTGATATCAAAGCATTCCCAGACATGGGGCTATCACTGTATTGGGTAGCCACATGCTTCTGAGCCCATGTCTATTTGTAAGTAAATTGTATTTAAAATCTGACCCCAAATTTAAGATTTCTACCTGAGTCTGAGTTCAGTTGCCTTTGAATTTCAATAGGACCTGGGTGCCAAATTCCTTAATTTTTTTCTGCCTTGTTTCCATAGCTTTAAACTGATTATAATTTTTAGTACTTGTACTCTCCTCATTTATTTCTGATCTGGTATTAAGGAATTTTTTTTCAGGGTAGTCATAAATGTAGGCAAGTCCTTGAGGGATTTTCCAGACTTCAGTTAATAATCTGTATTCTACTACTACAGGCAACATGAAAGCAAGACAGCTCTTTATTTTTAGGTCACAGCACTAGCAGTGTTACAAGTTGAACACCAATAGTTCATAGGTGAAAAATATCCTTGCTAATGGATTAACATTAGCCAGGAGTAACTTTGATCAATGGTATTTTTATAGAGGATAAAACACCAGAGGACTATTGTTGCTGATTGTGTATTGCTATGAAATTTATTTGAGGAGAAACAAATTAGTCTCAGTTAAGCTAAAGTACAGGTATTTCAACATACTTGACATCACATAGGAATTTCTGTGTGTTCTGAAGCACTGATAATCCAATGTCCTTTTATTATGTTCTATGAGTAAAACCAATACATTCAACTGTCTCCAAAAAAGTCATACAAGGGACAGATTAAAATAATTTCATTGATATTCTTATAAAAATCTACAGTCTCCTGTGCTTGAGAAGTAGAATAAAATCTGCAATGTCCACTCACAAATTTCCTCAAAACAAGCATTGGGAATATCTTGGCTCACTTTCTTGTGTTTAGACTCCTACAAATATGAGGGGGAAAAAAAAAGGATTTGCTTTACACTGAACTTCTTCAGAACTCCTGTATTGGTATGTTCACAGAATCACATGATGTCCATTAACATCAGAAACTTTGAAGAACATTTATCTCCAGCTACTTCATCTCAACATCTCTCTTCGTATTGAAATGATATAGAAATGCTCCAAGTATAGAGTAACAGAAGTTTGCTACCAGTGTAATATAAGCAATGCAATATAAATAGCTATTCAAGCTATTTTTGGATAATACACTTTTCCTTTCCAGATAAAAAAAAATTCAGCATAAAATATTAAATTCTTTTAAATTATTGCTGTTCTCCTCTGCATAGTTTTAAATATGATGAACAGACTTTCAAGGAGACTGACTGAAATACTTTAGTTTAATGAAAGCTCAAGATAGCCATTTGTGTTAATTTCCTTTTCCCCCCCTTTTTTTTTACAGTCACTCATTGCATTTTATTTCAGAATAGATGTTAATGCTTTTGGCAACACAGCTTACAAAGCCCAGGAAAAGGTAGGTGCTGAAAATAGGGAGCTATGGCTGTGGAACAAGTTTCCTGAAGAGATTAGGACATGGAAGGATGTGCTGAAAGATCCTGCTTTCTCCAGAAAAACCTCATGGTTACATTACTTCTAAAACTTCTGATGATCCTTGTGCAGTGCCAGTGGCCTCAGTGCTGCAGAAACTACTAAAATTAAATTATCTATGGTCAAAATCCTTTAACTCAATTGATCTCACTTGAGAGGAATTAAGTTCCTTGCTCTCCTCCCTGCCAAGGAGATTTCCTCAATTTTTTTACAGGCATTTATATGTCGTCATCATCATCGTCGTTGTGGCTAGGCTTCGCGAACGAAGATCCAGGGAGGGCTCCATCCACGCTCCTCNCGCAGGAGACCTAAAGGGATTTTCAGACTGTACCTGATATGTAAAGAAATGCAAAAAGAAACAAAATCATGTCCTTTACTCTGACTGAAAAGCAACACATAGTGCAGAAACATCATTGTTTGCAAAAAGAGACAAAATCATGTCCTTTACTCTGACTGAAAAGGAACACATAGTGGAGAAACATCATTGTTCTAGCTATGGAGACACAGCTGCACAAGCAAACCCTGTTCTTGCAGTGTGCTCTTGGTCCATTCTGGACAGCAGATATAGACATGTAGGGTACCCGCCACAAAATTTGTACCAAATCTTTGGTACCAAATTTGTACCAGTCTGTCACTGATGCTGGACTCTGTGCATGTTTTCAGATCCAGCTTATAAATACAATTCAAAAAGTATCTATGAATGCATCTTTTACCCTCCAACCTGAAAGGCAAATGTGTAAAACTTCCAGGGAATGCAGTTTACCATATGTGGATACATGCTGTGAAGGAAAGACATATAGCAGGGATAACATACCTGTTTCTTTCTTTGCTTGCAATGTGAGTAGAATGAAAATCAGACTTGTCTTAAGGAAGGAACTCTCTAAACATGACTGTTCTTAATGTTTCAGGATGAAACTGTTTACATCCAGGGAGAATTAAGATTCTATGGATCATTAGTTATATTTTCATTACTGATTTGAAAAACAAAGTGGCAATTAAAATGAGACAAATATAACAATAGACAAACCCTTTAAAGCAGAAGATTCCTTTTGCATAAAGAACAATAAAAAAAAGGCACGAATACATAGGCAATTAATTTATAGACATCTATAATACACTGCAGTAAAAGCAGTGCATTGCCTGAAAGGAAAAAAAATGCCTGAGTACCTGAATAGGGAATGAATAGCCAAAATGTCATTAAGTACAAAGGTATGAAGTATTTATAAATATTTCTGATTTGTACTTAGAAAGGAGCAATAAGACATATTGCATCTGAATGTTAAATTATTTTTCTTTATATTAATAATTAAGGAAGATTTTAATCACCTATAGTGATAATTCGAGGCTTGAGAGGGCTCTGGGCAACCTGATCTAGTTGGGGATGTCCCTGCCCACTGCAGGGGGGTTGGACTANGCTTTATATTAATAATTAAGAAAGATTTTAATCACCTATAGTGATGATGGAGAAATAATGTAAGCTACAGAAGCCCAGACAGTTTACCCAGAGTAGCAAAAGCATTGGCAGCTAGTATGCTGAGGATTATTTTTTGTAAAGTATGGAATACTAGACAAGTTCCTGGCCAAAACTAGTAGCTTATTCAGCAGTTCTGATCCAAGCTGATCTATGAATTACTTCCATATGGGCCAGTGCTTTTTCTCAGGAAAGGAAAGATCTCAGCCTCCCAAACATCCATTAGACTCCGAAGCACTTGTCAGGCTCCTGAGCATCCAACTTGCTCAGAAGCAGCCAGCACTCCCCAGACAACTATGTGCCAAACCTTGACACCAACACAATCTGCTGCCCAAAGAGGGCTTGGTCTGGGGAGTGATGGCACCTGCTATGGGAATGTCTACTAAGAAAACCCATATCCAGCTCTGGCAGCAGCTGAAACTGGAACAGTCAATATTTGTTATTTGTATTCATGCCTCAGGCAGTCAGTCTGTAGGCATGTTGGTCCAGCCACTAAGTCTGTAAAAGTATAAAGAATTGAAATTAACTCACAGAGAATTAAGGATAAAGCATGTAATGAATATCAGTCAGCACAATCAAATGCACATGACATCCTTGGAGGAGATTTCATTTACAGTGGCTAAAGACGTAATAGGAGCACAATACAGGCTGAAGCAAGGCATTCATCTGAGTGCTGCACAACAGCCTGATGAAAAGTAAGGAGTAGACACAGCATCCATGAAGCATAAATTTAAAGAATTAAAATTTATACAATTAAGTGGTCACAAAATGCCATTCTCTGGGGGAATCATCATAAAATAGATGCATTTTTAGCATTCACAGAGCCTGATAATAGACAAAAAGCTCTCAGTACCTCAGTGATGAGAAACACATAAAGGCAGTCCAATATTTGCAGATGACACAGAGCTGACAAAGTGGTAAATACTGATAAGGAGAAGCCAATCGAAGAGACTGCTCTGAATTGCTTGACAAATGAAGCTTGCTTAAGCACACTTCAGTAGAGCAAATGCAAAGTAACAGATCTGTGACAGGAACAGCATTCTGTGTCCTAGAAAGCAGCATATTGTTAGCATGTAGCATTACTTCCATAAAATTGGAACTTTAATGAGATAACAGTAGAGATGATATCTAGTCCTGGTTTCCATATGTTTAGAATTATGGTAGAAATGAGACGATGCTGAGAATGGCACAGAAAAACAAATGAAGAATTGCAGAAAGTACTTCCATCTTCATAATTAAAAGGGATGACGAACATATTTGTTTACAAGGTATGTTACTTTACAGGGAGAAACTACCAGTCACTAAGCCTCTCTTTAATCTAGAGAACAAAGGGATAATAAAACCAATGACTGAAAAAATGAATTCAAACAAAAAACAAAGCATAACTTCCTGTGACAGTGATTAAACCATGAAAATCAATTACGGAGGGTAACTGCCGGTTCTGTCTCCTGTTTTCCTTAGGCAAGACTGCCTGTCCTTAAGAAGAAAAGTTTTAGCTAAATATAGTGGAATGATCTCAACATGTGGATAATGTGGGTCAACACAGGGGCTGACTCATTCAAAAAACCAAGCAGTTGAGATGATCTGTTCTCTTCTGCAATGAATCATGAGCATCTTATGATCTTAGTTAAGATACCTCTGCACATCATTGTTTGTTTTTGCCTTCCAGTGCAGAATGTTACTCTTCCTTCATGGCAAATCTCATTTTGGCTCCTGTCAGGTGCACAAGCATCACGGTTCTAGTTAGAACAGAACTAATTCTGTTCAAAGATTTTACTTTTCAGCAGAGGTTCTTCTGAGTAACAGCACTTTCTGAAGACAACAGCAAGTTTTCACCGACAGTATCCACTTCTAGTATTAGGGTTAGTGCCAAGGACTGGTATGCAAATCAAAGTTGCTGCTAAATCTTGCATACCATGTTGGCAAGCGCAGGCTGAAAGGTCTCACCTGTGGGGAGGAGCAGCTAGTTCAGGTGACCCTAACCTGACCAACTAGGTATTCCACTCTATATTCAGTACAAAGTTGAGAGATCACAAGGGTCAAGCTCTCCTCTTCAGTGGCCAGTGTCTGAGGAGGACTCTGTCCACTCTGCCTTGGTTCCTGATCCATGACTTCCTGAATCCAGTTCCAGAATCCAGCTCCTGAATCCAGGTCCCATCTTCTACTGAGTCCAGTCTGGGACTTGTACCACAGTGGTGATGGTGATGTAGTTGCCCTCAGAGGGGTTGGGTTCAATATTATTTTTTGTATATATTTGTATATATTTAATTTTATTATTATTATTTTCATTAAAGTAGTTTTTGTCTTCCAATCCACAAATCTCTTTCTCCCTCATTTTCTTTCTCTTCCCCTTTGGGAAGAGAGATGGTTTAATAGAGAGTATCTGTCACTTATTTAGTGGCCAGTGCAGCCCTAAGCCTTGACAACAAGGCACATAGTGCACTCTTTCTAGTATAAAAGAAAGACAAAGCATAAGCAATTTCAAGTTTATTTTAGCTAGTTAATAAATTAGCTATTCAGTACATCAGCAATCCTTTTATTCAAGAAAAATAAGGAAATTATTATAATATTGTATATAGAAGTACAGTCTCTGAAAGCTAATGGAAAGTGTCCTCACCAACATCTAGTAGTGTATTCCTTATAATATCATGCCATGTCCTTTATTGGAGCAACACTTTATGAAACCATTGCAGTCTGCAAAAACTTCTTCAAAGATTGTCTTGATACAATGAAAAGTCATCTTCATTGGATAAGGAGCTGGCTGCATGGTCGCACCCAAAAAGTTGTGATCAATAGCTCAGTGCCCAAATGGAGATGTGTCACGAGTGGTGCTCCTCAAGGGTCAGTACTCAGACTGCTGCTATTTAACATCTTTGTTGGTGACATGGACAGTGGAATTGAATGCACCTTCAGTAAGTTTGCTGATGACACCAAACTGTGTGGTGAAGTCAACACACTGGAGGGAAGAGATGCCATCCAAAGGGACCTTGACAGGCTTGAGAAGTGGGCTTGCACAAACTGCATGAAGATCAACAAGGCCAAGTGTAAGGTTCTACACCTGGGTCACAGCAATTCCATGCATGAATACAGATTGGGAGGAAAAAGGATTGAGGACAGCCCTAAGGAGAAGGACTTGGCAGTGGTGGTGAACCAGAGGTTAAATATAAGCCACCAGTGTGCACTTGCAGCCCAGAAAGCCAACTGTGTCCTGGGCTGTATCAAAAGAAGTACAGGCAGTTGGTCAAGGGAGGTGAATCTCCCCCTCTACTCTGCACTTGTGAGGTCTCACCTGGAGTACTGTGTCCAGTTCTGGAGTCCCCAACATAAGAAGGACATGGAGCTCCTGGAACATGTCCAGAGGAGAGCATCTAAAATGATCAGAGGGCTGGAGCACCTCTCCTATAAGGACAGGCTGAGCAAGTTGGGGTTGTTCAGCCTAGAGAAGAGGAGGCTCCAAAGTGACCTTATAGCAGCTTTCCAATATCTGAAGGGGGCCTACAAGAAAGCTGGGGTAGGGCTTTTTACACAGGTGCATAGTGAGAGGACAATGGGAAATGGTTATAAACTTGAAGAGGGAAGATTTAGCTTAGACATTAGGAAAAAAGCTTTCATGTGAGGTGGTAAGGTGCTGGAACAGGTTGCCCAGGGAAGTTGTGGCTGCTCCATCCCTGGAAGTGTTCAAGGCCAGGTTGGATGGGGCCCTGAGTACTCTGATCTAGTAGAAGGTGTCCCTGCCTGTGCAGGGGGGTTGGCACTAGATGATCTTGAAGGTTCCTTCCAACCCTAACCATTCTATGATTCTGTGATTCTATGATTCACTTCCCTTTTCTTACCCATGGCTTAGATAAATATGCTTAGATCCCTATGAAGCTCAGAGAATTGCAAGATAATATGAAAAACTATTGCAAGATTTGCAACATACCTTTCAAACTTTTAAAGCCCCCTCCTTGACATCAACAAATATTCTAACTGTGCTTGTGTTAGTCAGAACCTAGGTAATTGTTGCTTTCTGCACTAGGGCTGAGGATTATAATCCCAGTACATGATGCAGATACTCATCAGAGGTAGTTGAAAATTCTTAAGCAGAACTGGAACTTGTTAATTAGATATTAGCCAAACATAAAATTTGTTGGGAATGAGATTTGGACCATGTATTTATCTGCAGTTTTAATTTGAAGTAAATTGCTTTAAATCTATTTAAAATAAACCCAGCTAGCTAGCTGCAGAAAAATCCAATTCATTTAAAACTACAAAAGTTAGCTGTTTGATTTAATTGTCTGAGTCACTATGGAAATCATATGTATCCCTTGCAACAAAACAAAAATAAATGTACTATCAGCAATTGTGTGTGTTAATTAAAAATGATAGAAAGATTGCATAATTGTGATGACACATGTGCAATGAAATCATTCTAATTGCCAAAACTCTAGCCAAAGTTGTAGAAGACAACCAAAATGAAAATTAAGAGTTTTATAGAATTTATAGATTAATACAGTGATTAAATAACTGATTAAGAAAATCAACAAAAACTTTGGCTCTGCTTAGAAGCACACAGACACAGATAACCAGTTTGACTCTTTCCATACACTCAGTAAATGGGGATGCTGGTATGCAGATACACACTTTGGAAACACCTAAACTATCTGTAGTCTGGATACAGGATAAATATATTTATGTAGTGTCTGCTACCCTGTTATCATCAGTCTGCAAGTACATAGCCTCTAGCCTGAAACATGGAGGTCTGTGTAGTGCTGTACTACACTACACAAGAAAGGGAGAGACAAACTTACTGCCTGAGATGATTTCTACTCAATACAAGGGTATCTTATCTGTGATACACTTCATGTCACAGACATAGAATTATAGAATCATCGTGGTTGGAAAGGACCTTCAAGTTCATCAAGTCCAATCAAGAGCCCTACACTACTGCTATCCCTAAACCATCCTCCAAAGTGCCACATTTACCCATTTTTTTTAAAACCCCCAGGGATGGTGACTCCAGCACCTCCCTGGGCAGCCTGTTCCAACACTGCACCACTCTTTCAGTGAAGAAAGTTTTCCTAGTATCTAAATTAAACCTTCCCTGGAACTACTTGAACCCATTCCCTCTAGTCCTATTGCTAGTCACAAGGGAGAAGTGGCCAACACCTGCCCCTCTACAACCTCCTTTCAGGTAGTTCATAAGACACTGTTCTCTCTTAAAGGAAGACTTTGCTTTTCCAGATACCCAAGGTATTCTATGCAGCCCTGTGCATTATGCATCCCATTGCTTGCTCCAGCATGAGGTGTGGGTCTGCTTTATGACTTAGTGATGCACCATGTGCTTCTGTCCAAAGCACTGTACAGGAAGCAAAAGAGAAGCAGGAGGTATAAAGCTATTTAAATTGAAGCTAGCTTTGGCAGTCAACCAAAAACCAAGAATCCTGATTCTTAGCCAAATACAGGGGTTCAATTTTTCTAATCCGATCATATATTTTCAGAGGCTTGAATGGATGATTTTCTAGAGATGTTGAACAACTTAAGTTCTCTCTGAAGTCACATTCAAGGACAGTTTTCAAACTATTTTTTGCCAGAATTAGCAGAGAAATTTAATCTTTCTTAACAATGCCTTATAAAACTGTAAGATGATCTGTGAAATCTTAATTTATCCCCTGTGTATTAGGGCACATTTTTTTAATTATATCATCTCATTTTTTTTCCTTGGGAGTCTTGGATCATTAAGTACTCTAGCTAGAGGCTTTAGTAGCATCATAAGATCTGAAAAGGAATTATAACATTAGAAAATATGTTTGGTATGATCTTTGTCATAATTATTCTGAAAAATGTATTCAGTCAGAACAGGGACCTTTATTATACAGCACATTACTGTCATCCAGAATTAGGAATGACAACATACAATTTGCCTTCTGTCTAGAAGCAAGGCCAGAACAAGCAGAAATATCTTACTCAGCTCCCATACAAATAAGGTGGATCTTAGCAAAGTGAATCTTCTGTTCATGGAATAAGGATTCATTTTTCTAAAAGGGCAGTTCTGCCTGTGAAGTCACAATACATATGGTTGCAAGTTATGAAACTAACTCAGGCATACTGAATTGCCAAAAAACTTTAAAAGATGATCAGAGAATTGATACTTCCTGTCACTGGAAAAGTGACATGATACAGATAGTTTTACTGCCATAACTACACACCTTGTAAAATTGGTCTCCTCAATGGATTCCATTGTGAGAACATGTATAGTGATAGTTTAGTATGTATTCTGAAAGACTAAGTATAATGAGTTTTGCAGTGATCTTTCAGATGTATTTAAATCTTCAGATGAGGAGGAGCAAGCAGTATATTCCTATATCAGGCACCACATGTGCTATAAGAGGCCTCTGGAACTGAAAAATTCACACAGAGAAAGGACTCAGAGGGGAGAGTCAGCGATGTGATGATAAATAAATTGGGGAAAATAAGAACTGCAGAGGACATTTTTTACTGTTTTTTACTGTTTCATAAAAAATGGATTTTCTCTCCTATCCTTCCTTCTAATATTGCAACTGTGCTTTTGACTCTGAAATGGTGTGAAGAGAAGTCTGCCTCACCTTGGCACAGCACTGGGATGCTCCGGTTCTACCCCAGGCTCTTCTCCAACCAGTGTTATAATGCTGCCTTCTTTCATCCAGAAAACAACTTGGTTTTGCTATGAAATAACTGTGTTATAAAAGTGTGACTTAGAAACAGTGTAAATACGTTAAGTCATGGATGTTTTGATACAAGTTTGGGAGAGTTAGGAAAACCACACTGAAAACAGGAGCCCTTTAATCCTGAAAAAGAGTATAGAAACAACAGATTTTACTTATGTTTCAGAATACTGCTGCGTACTTCTTGTGCAACACAACATTACAACAAAGGAGTAGATTGAAGGTTCATAAGATTAATCATCAAGCTAGAAAATACCACTGAGAAGTGAACTAATGTAACAGGAGAAATCATATAAGCCTTGCAAACAGACCATGCTAAGTGCATAGGCATTAAATGGTAAGCTCATTTGCAGATGAGGAAAGCATTTAGCAATGACCTTACTGTGGCTATCTGAATCTATGCAGGGAGAGAGAGCCATAACAGTGTCTTTGTAGCCTCAGTGTGTCTCTCCCACTGGGCATGGCAGGAGTTACAGCCTTCCAGCAGTCAGATGCTTGGGATATCTCTGTAATGGCTGGATCAGATCCCATCTCTGAACTACAGGGCATTCACTCCACTCTCTTTATTACCTCTATGTAGTTCATCTCTAATACCAAAACAGATTTTGTTCAATGGCATACACATTGAAACCATTGACATATCATCTTTCCTTTAATTGCTGTTAGTGGTTGGTAGTCATTTTGCAAAAGGTTGCCATGATTGTTTATTATTGTTGATTATAAAGACAAACTGCAACTGATATTAAATCTCTACATTTTAATAAAGCAGTTCTGCTAAAAAGTTTTGCAAGTAGAACCTAGAAGAAGTAATTCAACCCTTATGATTTGTCATAACAGTTGTGGCAGAATTAAAAACAATTTAGTGGAAGCTGTCAGAGAGTAGTGTCATGTGTGCCAGGAAAGCCAGGAGGCTTGGAATAAATTCAGTTTTCTCTAGGAGCTATTTGAACTAAAATGTGGTCTTTTAATCCGTTTTGCCAATCTGAGTATGTTTACAAATTAAGTAACAATGGATGTTTAAACTATTTTCAGGAGGTTTTATTTTGTTTGATGTAGATACCCTAACTAGTTGTGTTCTTGGAAAACAAGTGAGAGAAAGGAAACTTTCCTACAGATAGTACTATACTAAAAGCTGCTAATGACTGTGATCCAAGAATCACTTGGATCTATGAGGATTAGAGACTCAACCCAATGAACACATCAGAACTGTTATTTTGGCTCAGGAGATAGAGCAGTTAGGTCTCCTTAAAATAGTTAGCATGATGAACTGGCAGGTCAGTGCAGTCAGTGCATGGCATACCAGAGATAAGTCGTGTGGGCTTATGGATTTTCCAAGCTATAAAAGCAGAAGGTTAGAAAGAGTGAACAGAAGGGCAAGTGTATGAGATGGAGACAGAGAGTCTGGAACAGTAGTTGAAGGTCAAAATAACTTCAGAGGGAAAGAGGCTGTCTAGAGTTGCTAAGGTTGAGTCAGCCTCCTTCCTCAACTGTCCTGTTTGTTATGTTGATGACGTTTCTGTAGAATAGGATTAAAACATTCACACCATACTCATGAAGATGTAAGTGCCAATAGCTGGTTGTGGCAAGACAAGCTCAATTATATGCACAGAAAAAAATCTCTACTGAAATTTGTGCCAGACCACTGCTTATGTGTAAATGTGTGAATGACTAGAGACTTCAGACTTGAGACCAAGATTAAATACGTGCTAAGTGACAAACTCAGAATTGCCTGGGCACATAATTGAAAAATCTGTTGGATTTCCAATTATTATTTTTAATTACTGTGGACTTGGTGTGCATTTGTGGGAAACAACAACAACAAAAATAGAACAAGTCTCAGATAGTCCTTCTTGCAAGAATCTATGGCAATAATCCTTTTTTATGAATGGACTGAGATCCATCTTTACACATTTGAAGATTTTACTCTTCTATACCAAAATGAAGGTCGACTTGTTTGGCAATGTGGGAGACCAAGCAGAAAAAACAACTAACTCTGGCATTACTCTCAACTGATAAGACCCTAAAACAAAGCAAGGAGGGAGTGTGTGACAGAAAAAGACCAGGCCTGGCAGAGATGAGAGAATAAAAGGGAGGGAAGGTTTCCAGGAAATCTCAAGCTACAGACAAGGTCTAAGTCCCCTGATCGCTGCAGAAAGAATGTCTCAAGATGTAAATCCCAGAAACAAAACTCTCTGGACTTTGCCCAGAAACAAAATTCTAGGGACAATGGCATCAAGAGGGCCATCCATAGTGAGTAACAATGAATAAAAGGGGACATGACTGCCTTGGGTTTGGGGAACTTCTGGGTGATTGTTCTCACCGAAAATCCCTTGTTGGCTGGGTCAACACTGGAACGAAGGACTAGTGGTCCCTTTCTTTACTTTTTCTTTCACTTTGCTCTCTCTTTTCCCCTTCCTCTTTCTCTCCTTTTGAATTATCAAGTAACACGAGGCCTATCCATATTGCCTATCATTACTATTTGCCTACCTATATCACATCACTGATTGTTTTTTGCATGTTCAATATCATGCCAAATATTGTGAGCATAATTTGGAAAATAAATTTACTGTCCATGGGCCTCAGATGTTTGTTCACCTCAATTTCAACAAAGGGAATCTGTAAACCCAAGTCATGCTCCCCTTCTTGAGTGGAACATGACAGACAATTAGAAACCTTCTACTGTTTTATAACATAAACTCATTGGTTAATACATATAAATCATCTGTTGTCTTCAGTGACAGTAAATTGGTAGCTTTACAAGTCCCATGATATCCATTTACCATATTTTGCAGAAATATTTTGGATTACTCTATTTTAGCATCTTGTTTTATAAAATAAGTTTAGAAGTATTGCAGCTATATTTCATGAATCATTAGCCCTTTTCTAATCCCCATGGAGAAAAAGTCAACTAACTCTATTATCCAGTTTTCTATTACTCTCATGAAGATTTGCACTTTTTCCAGTTTGTTTTTCTGCTCTTTGTTACTCTTTCATGCATTATTCTTCCTTCTATAACTGATTATTCTCTTCTCAGGTATCAACATCAGTTCCCAAACCCTTGCTTTATTAGAACTCCTGTATATTCATGTCACACCTAAAATGTTCCTATTCCAACACTCATGCAGTGTTCAACTGCCTGTGGTAGTTTCTACTGTGAACATACTCCAGTTATAATCACCAAAATCTCTTTCATAGTCCTGATGCTTGTTATGGGGTACACAAAAAGGAAGTCTGGTATCCATTTTCCTTCTCCTCCTTTCCCTAAATATGTTTGATTTCGTTATTGTTTTTGAACTGTTGGAGGAAAGATCGAAATGGCTTGTACGCCCCTCTCTCGCTCTGCTCCCTCCCCAGGAACACTAATTGAGCGCAGAGAACGAGCATGCGCACACTCGGCAGCGGTGGAGCTGCTCAGGGGAAGTGCCAAGCGGTCCTGGCTCGGCACAGATGGGCAAACCACCACTAGGCTAGGGGGGTGGGATGGCAGCGTCAGCAGCAGCACGTGGCAGCATGTTCACTCAGCACATGTCACAAGGCACAACACGACAGGCAGTATATATCATCAGTGCTCCGTACTTCCCGCTCTCTCTCTCTGGACCATGTGGCTCAGCATACAGCAGGGAGGCAGTTGGTCTGAGCAGCAACCACGTTGCTCGGAAGTTCGGCAGTGTGGCTTTCTCCACCCAACTCCATCCATTCCATCCACCATCTCAGCTCATCTCCACTTCATCATCTGAACTATATTGCTAGGTTTCTCGTGCATGGGGGAAGCCGAGCTGTCATTTTATGTGGGTTTCAGTGGCAGGGACTTCAAGAGTTTATCACTTCTGTTGCTCACTGTTCTTTTTTGTAAAAGTCATTCTTTTCTCACTTTGCCTTTGAGTCCATATGATTTGTTCGATTTCTTCCTTTTCACCGGTAGTGGGGAGGCTTTTTATTTGGGTTTCCCCCCACACACTTCACTCAAACCAAGACAATGCTTTAACCATCTGATTATTCATTAACACTTCATTGTCTGCCTTTAGGAGCAAGAGAATATCACTCAAGTTCACCTGAAAGTCTTCCTGAGAATAGTAAGCCAGTATCTAATTAAGCAGGAAGCTTAAAACATTTCTCATAAGAATGACAGCACTGAAAAAATAGTGGTAAGGTAAAAAAGAAAATGCTTGTTAGCTCCCTGCCCTCCAAAAAAGTCAGTGAAGCAAGCAGAGACCAGAATCCAAGGATAACATATGGAAAGCTTGAAATAAAATAAAATAATTTTTTAAAATGTACAGAGGAGGAAGAATGGCAAAAGTAGGACAGAAGGTGAATACCAATGTCAGGAAGAGGTAGATTTATGCAAAGAACCATCAGTCTTTTACCAGAGGAAGTCCAGGAAGGAAGTATTTCTGCCAGGGGCAAGAATACCTATTTCTGAAGAGAAATGAATGTTTCACTCTTTGTAATAAATTGCAAGACAAATGCTTGTCCAAGTTTCCTACTTAATTAGAACAAGACTGACAATTCCCAGACAGAGTTTCAGATGATCTTCAGTGGTATTGTTTAATCAACCCTTCAAGGAAGTCGTGAGAGAAGTAAGAGTCGGGATATTCATGCCTGACTGACAATGTTAACTCTGGAAGGCGCTTGTCATTGTCAAAATACTTTATGCAGGTGACATCTGTACCATCATTCTCTAAGTGAATGATGAGAGACTACAAGACATTATAGCTGCAAAATCTAAAGATGGATTTTTCATGCTTCTTTACTATAACCTCTGTGTGATCCTTACACTTAATAATGCTGATGAAACTGAAGTGGGATTCTACTGGGTTTGAAGTTGCACTGTGAACAGTACAAGCTCATTTTCTCTCTTTTGCATCAGTCTCCCAAATATAACATCATCCTCTTAGATAACATTCTTCCCAGAAATCAAATTAAATTAATTTTTTACTAGTTATATTTTTAAGCTTTTCACCATAATATGGCTATTGTACATGCTATTCTATTAGCTCTTAACTTGACCAAAAGCACTGAGAAACCATCCCTGTAATGTTTAATGTTTAACATTGACTGTTAGTTAAGCTCAGATGTTTAGCTTTAGTTTTCCATTTTGAAGCTATTAGGTTCATGTTAATTGTAACTCAGTAGGTAAATAATAATCTGAAGTGCTATTTCATAGCAATTACAAGGGAGCTGAGATAAACTTGTGAGTTACAAATGGATTTAGAAAGCATAGTGGGTTTAATGACTACTTATACATATTACAGATGTTGCCTGTTCCTAACTTCAAAACATTTATTAACCTTAGCGCAAGTTGTACAACAGGAGTGCATTTTGACAAAAAGACAGGGAGTTCTGTAATGTTACTGCATCTTCCAGCTCCACATCATATACAGATATACAGGATAGGATAAGAAATAATTCTGACTGGTATAAGAAGATGAAAGTATCTCACTAGTTCTCTGGTGCCATGCAAGCACTGGTGTGACAAGAGCTGTCAGAATACCCAATGGAAGAAAGCAATCACATGCATAGGTTTGACCAGTCTGGTGACAGTCCAGGAAATATGTTAAGAAATAACAATAAGACTCAATATTTCTACCTGTTGGAGTACTGACTGCTGTTGTGGCAAAGTACTGTGGTAAGAATGTGATGTTGATATAGAATAGCTCTGCTTGCTGCTGGCCTGAGTAAATGCACTAACCAGCACATTCAGAAATAGCTCTGTCGTTCTTAAGACTGAACATTCATGTTCTTTTTAACTAGTTTTAAACTGGAACTTCCTGACCTTTTTTATGTTCACTTTACCATGTGACTTCTGCCCAACGCCGTTTGTTGTTGGTTTTTTTCTGAATTGACTTCTTTAAGGAAAAAAGAAACAGCTGTGATGAATTCTGTAACTACAGTAATTTAAACTATCTTTAATTGCAAATCAACCTTGACCCTGAAATTATATCCTTACAAGATAAGCTATTTTCACTACAGTTGAGGCCGTTTGCACCTCACCATACCTAACAATACACCCTGCAGGGGAAAAAAAATAAAAGCAAATCTGTAGCATGCAGACATTCCCTCATGTCTATTACAGATAGATGATGGTAAAGCAGAGGAAATATTAAAAACAACTAACACCTTCAAACTAAGAAATGTTTCATACGAGACATTATGTGAACTAAATACCTGTTTTTCCTGAAGAATTTTTTTTTTAGCTAGCTTGGACCCTTTTTGTTTTCTGAGAGTTTATGATACATTACTGATTTTTTCCTGTAGCTACCAGTTTTTTATCATTCCCAATAAATTTTATGTCCTTTGTGAATATAAATGTCATTGGCCAGACAGTTCACACACGGTAAGAAATATTCTCAGTACTGGATCATCTTTAAACATATGGTGGGCTGGCTGAGGGCTGGCAGGGCCAGGAGGAACGATTCAGAAATACATGACCAAGGGGTATAAAGCTCTTTTTGGAAGTAGACCTCAATATTTACAAATAGGAGCCACACCTCTGACATTACTCATGCCCCAGAGTGAAATATTACTCAACATGTTAAGAAAACATAGAGGAATTACTTTTCATTAATGATTCCTGGACTTTGAAAGCAAAGCTGGAACATGTTTTAAGTTGTTTTTTTATTTCCTGAAAACTTTAGGGTGTAACATTTGCAAATGTTACTTATTTATTTCTTATTTACTCCTCTATATGAGGTCAGGGTTAATAAACTTTCTCTAAGTAACTATATTTAGAGATTCTTTCAAATTTCTCTGAAACTACAATTGAATCTTATATTAAAATTACTGACATATCATCTTTCATTTAGTTGCCCTTACTGGTTGGTTGTCGTTTCGCAAAAGGTTCCCATGGTTGTTTTGGTAGAGGATAAAATCTGTTGATTATAGAGAGAAATTGCCACGGACACTAAATCTGATCACAACTAATTCTCAGTTTCCCTTGGGATGTGGATCTTTCAGAGATGACTCCTTTGAGATAGTATCCCTAATACACCTCTTACCTTGCAATACCCAGTAAATAAAAACTTCCCATGTGTACTCAGAATTTTTTCTCTGCTAACAGATACAAAGTGAGACGTTTGCATCATCAGTCAAATTTAGTAATTTCTGTTTCTTTAAAAGGTTTCTCAATAAATACATATGCAATATAGAACAATACACAAACTACTCCCAGTTACAGAGAATTGTCATCTGTATCAAATGCTGATGACATTGCTGAACTGAAACCAGATACTCTGACCTCATCCTTGATGACCTGACACATTTTCCCATGTGTAGGCATTTAAAATGCAGCTGGAGGCCTGGTGCAAGACCTTTCCATGTCTGCTTGATGTCACCCAGTGCTCTGCACATCAGTACCTCCAGTCAGGATTCTTCACTTAATTTATCCCCCATTCCCACCAGTTTTCTGAATATGTCTTTCAGGACACCTCTGTAGCAGAAACTGGGAATGGGTAAGTAGAAAAGCATAGAACTATCTCTCCCCTTCCCATTCTTTTGCAATAGTATTGGTAGTGAGATGCAAGTGCAGGTCTGTGTTACAGCTTGCCCCAGAGGGCATTGCCCTCTGTCTAATCCTTTCATTAGAAAATATGTTTGAAAATTAGATCCTGTTTGTTAAACCTGATACTTTACTAGTGCAATTATCACAATTCAATAAATCTGTTTTAAGAAAAAGTATTGAAAAGACTCCTAAAATTCGTATGAATGAAATTCTGAGAGAAAATAGAGTGAAACAGGTGAAAGTTTGTAGAGACAAATGTAACAAAGCAGAGTTAATGGAAGAGAAGCACATAATAAAAAGAGGCAGCTTCTTGCCCCCTCCCCTGCAAATGGTAGAGCAACTAAAAGGAAGCAACAGAGCCTGAAAATGACAGACCAAGCATATGAAAAATGGAAACAGACTGAGGAAATTATTAATTTCCTGTACAAGCAGAACAATGTTTTCAAGATACACAATAGGTTTAAAAAGGAAAACAGTAAAGGGAGAAGTTTGTAGAGACCATGCTTTCTTCTTCAAATACCAAAGAGCACAAATTTGCTATATGTTCTGAATGAAAACATTTTAAAAAAAAAACTTTGTGATTGGGCTAAATATAGCAAATATCTTTCCTTGGGGTTTTTTATACAATTAAGTGGCTCTGAACTGTATAACAACATTTAGCCCAGAAGATACATCACGGTAACAGCTTTTTATGTGGATACTAAGAATAGATAGCTAGAATGCTTTTTGCATAAAATTATGTGTTCTTCTTTACGATAGTTATTTGTGTTAAAAGGCAAGTTAAGGATGCATTATGTTACATTACCTAGGACACTATTAACACATGAATAAAACATACTTTGGGTAATGTAAAGTATAGTAAAACTTTTTAAGGGTGAGAGCCATAAAATTTAATCTGAGGAGAACACATCATGGTCCAGCATGCACAGTACAGCACTGCTACAGTATCACATCAGTGATACTGATTTACATCAACTGGAATGAAACACTCCCTTTCCCATTAACAATCACCAAGTAAAGCAGATGCAGATGTGATTTAGGGCAACTGAGTGATATGGTGCAAGACAGATGATCTGTGGCCTTTTAATCTCCTGCATCTTGTGAGCAGCTCCAGAACAGCTCCCAGTCCAGGGCAAAGTCACGCAAGTAGTAATAAGATTATGGTGTCTAAAGATTACCTAGCAGCACAAATTCTCAGCTGCTCCTCCAGCTGAGCCAAGTACAGGCTAATAATGACTTCCCTGATGCCCAAAGGGACCTCCAGACACGGTTTGCAGAACCCATGGAAAAAAACATGTCTTACTGTACTTAGCTTTGATTTTAGACTTACAGTAAATGGCCAGCACAGTGTCATGAAGAGAGATTCAGGTCAGTGGGACAAAGACTCAAGACAGACAATTTGTTCAGATTTCAGATTTTAATTCTCTAAGCACCCCTAGAAAACAAACAGCAGATGCTCCAAGATACTGGAGCATCTTAGATATTCAATATCATTGGATATTCAAGAACTGGGCACTTAGTATCAGCTAAAATCAGTATTTATTCTTCTTGCTAGAACTGTGTCAAAGACTGCAACTACTGTATAAGAGGTTAGGAAGTCCAAGGTTGCTTTTTCCATTTCATTGTACTTCAGTGCTCCTGAATGTTAACTTGTTTTGATGAACACTAGATTTTTAAAAGCAGATGGAAATTCATTTCCTGGCCAGAGCAAAATGGTGGATAATTTATCTAGACTATAGAACTTCCTACTAGTCATGCTTGACAAGCAAGACATGATGAGTTTCTTCTGCTTCATTTCCCCTACTATTTTGACATAAAAATGAGGGAAGGATGTGATGTGATTGCAATGTGTATGCAAGAAAAGAAGGGGAAGGGCCGACAATTTCTACTTAATTGCAAGCCATAGTCTGACACAATAATGAATTTCTGTTATTGTAGATTTTCTTTTCAAAATGAAATTGATAATTATTTCTGTTTAAAAAGAATAAGGAACATAGAAGTAAAGAATGTATAAACGAAATTTTTGTGTGCATGCTTGCCATATAAGGAATATCATCCACCCCTTATACTGATTATATCCCTTATACTGATTATCAAAACCAAGGAAAATATACTGATATTATACTACATTATGCTGAGCCCTCATCTTCAAAGGATGTGTTGGCCCTAAACTCAACCTATCTATAGTATTTTAGTCTTAATGTTCATGAAATACTACAATAAGTTCATAACAGGACCAAAAAAATCTGTCCCAAAGAACACAACAGATTTTAAGCTAACCACCAATCAGCTACCTTAATTTATCACAAAGATAACAAAATCAGGAGTTCAAGCATTAGTGTTTTTCTGTAGAATACCTTAGCCACTGAAGTTTCTACTGATGCAACCACAAAAAGTTTATAGGTTTTTCATTATTTATTCAGCTACCAACACTGAGGGTGCCTGAGCATCATCAGTGGTGAAAGCCATTGGAAGTCAATGAGATACTTTGACAGTTCATTAAGGTAATGATTCTATTTAGCATAATTATGTAATGGAAAAATGACATGAATACTTTGCACAAAAAGGGATTACAATTATTTGGCTTACTAATTAAACCTCCCGTTTGACCTCTGCTACAATTTTAATTTCATAAACTCATTGTGCATGTTATTCCGTGAGTCATGGAGCAGTTAAACTGGTAGACTACATAGAAATTTTATCTCCTAAAGGAAAACCTTACTGGGATTTTCCTGTGTGTTTGGGAGTTTGGTTTTGTTTGCTGAAAATGCTTTGAAACAGTGGTAGTTAATCAAATTCAAAAAAGTCATTCAGAAGTCATTAAAATCAGTAGAATGTTTTCACGGGTGTCATGGTTTAAGACCAAGTGACTGTATGAAAGTTAAATGGATTTGGATACCAAACTACCAAATATATGCAATTGTTTGAATTCCCCAACTTCCCTGTTCAGTGGAAGAGTCAGTGTCATCTGACATCAGGAGGGATGTCAAAGGGGAGTTAGTGTTGTAGATGCCACCATGCCACAAGCTTCTGAAAGAGACTAGATCTAGCATTTGATTCAAATATGTTCAGGTTTAAGGCACATAAAACATTAATAAAGTATCAGTGTTACAAATCTGCTGATCTGTCTAGGGGGGTTTTCAATCAAATATTTTCCTATGACAACTACCTGAAACTTGGTTGTAGCAAGGTGAGAGTAGGTCTCTTCTCCCAGGTTAGAAGAGAAAGGACAAGAAGAAAAAGACTCAACTTGTGCCAGGGGAGATTTAGAATGGGTATTAGAAAAATACTCTTTAATGAGAGGGTTGTTAAGCATTGGAACAGGCTACACAGGGAAGTGACAGAAGCACCATTCCTGGAAACATCCAGAAAACAGGTAGATGTGGTGCTAAGGCACATGGTTTAGTGGTGCACTTGTCAGTGATATGTTAATGGTTGGATTTGAGGATCTTAGAGGTCTTTTCTAAATGTAATGATTTTATTATGATACACAAGTTTTTTACATTTATAAAGCAAAATTTAACCTCTTATTACTTGGATTATATAGATTACCTGAAAGAATAGAATTTAAATCTCTAAGATACAATTTGTTCAGTAGCATTAACACTCAATAAGAGCTCTATGGTACTTCCCTGAAAGAGAGTACTCTTACATCTACACAGTGGTTTAATTCATAACTCTCCCTTATCTGCAATGCTACACCCAGAAAGTAAAAGAGAGATGTCAGAACATTATTAAATACAGAAAAGTTTGACAACAGAATGAAGTAGTTTTAGTTGGGAAAAAAAGTTTAATAAAATTTTAATTACCGTTCTGAATTATAGCTTCTGATTTTCTTTGAGTAAGAAAAAAATGAAAACTGTGTCTTTTTTTCTTTTTGTATAACTTTAGTAAGATGAAGACTCTTCAAGAAAAGTAGAGTTCACATTGTTTCTCCTAGAGAAAGTAAATATGTATCACTCTGATAGAAACTTGATGAAAACAGGTGATGCCTCAAGGGAGGCTCATGTTTAACGTTTAACATTAACAAGCATACAGGACTCTGCACACATCAAATGCAAAATTCTCTTTTCTTGTTTTCAGTCATAGTATCTCTATACTTTTTGGTTAGGCACTACTGAAATGAGTGTTTTGAATACACAAAAATCACAGTTCCTTCAAGTGAAGAAGTTGCAGGACAATTCACCTCACACTACATAAAAAGATGTGACTCATTACAAGGGAAAACATAATAGTGCTTATAGGAGAATTAGCATCATGTATGTTGCCTTTCAATTTACCAAACAAGGTGTGAAAGTAGAAACAGGAGAAGACTAATGTAAATCAAACACAAATATTTTTCTAAGTCTATATTTACATCCCACAATCAACATATTTTTTGAAAAGCACAAGTACCTGAAGAGATCATGTAGTCACAGCAACGAGAGTAAAATAGATTTTCATTAGGTTTGATAGAAAAAGTAGCTTCATAGATGATTCTGAATAAAATTAGGGAACAATAAAAATAAGAATGAAGTAGTCAATAAGCTCAAGAAACCTTAAAATATTCAGGGCTTAGTGCTTTGACAATAATATTAATAAGTATATTCATATTTGCATATAGTATACATATTCCATTTTTAGACACAGTGTACACATATAACACACAAAGAGGTACATGTTTACACACACACTCATGCAATTTGATTACATGATGCATAATAAACAATGAATAATTTGCTATAATGCAATGTGGGAGGGAAGAAGGAGAGAGAGAGGGAGAGACTCATACATGCTGCCTTTGTAACATTTGACACCTTGGCCTTCATTTTGGTTTGACCAGCTATGAAATTTCATCAAATATTTTCCTTTGTAAAAGACTGTCCTCTATATAGAATCATTGTTTCTGGGGATTTTATAATGTTTGGGGAGACCTTTATGTTTTCACAACATATATGCACATTGTTTGCTAGATGAGGAATATTTTTGACATAGTTCTACAGCTTAATTTTAATTAACATTATCACTGGTGATAATCTTTAATTACATGGCACATGAGCAAGGAATAAATTGCCTTTTGAAACTGCCAAGACCAAACTGAAAGACACCAGGCAGACTATTGGCATCAGAAGGTTTCCAAGTTAAGGACACTTGCAGTAATTTTAACTGTTTCCAAGAGGCTTAAATTGTAATAGTTGAATCCAGAATAATGACCTTCCACTGAGCTTCAAAGACCTTTTTTTTATTAAAATGCATATGAAGTAAGGGGGAGAAAAAGAACTTTAAAAAATACTGTGCCAAATTTCTACTAGAAGCAGCTTGCAGCTATAGAGAGAATACAACATATTGAGAAGATGGTGAAGCAGGTGACACAACTCTTCACTACTGGAGACTGGATTGCCTGTATCAGCTGGGGAAAAATGAAGCTGAATATTGTTATCCAATGTTAGTATCTTCCAAAAAAGCCAACACAATTTGGCTAATTCTTTCCTCCTGATATAATTATCTGTTTAGCCCAGGAGTTGCCACATTCATTATAATTCTGAACATCTCCTCAATCTATATTAATTACGTGGATAATATTATTTAAAACACAGAGCTCACGGAGTCACATCACCAGTCAGAGAAACACATTAGCCTCAGCCCAAGCAAGTCATTGTGCATCATTTAGAGCCTAACTATGTTCACAACACAAATAATCACTAACTTGACCTGAGCTATCCTTTCAGTAAAAGTTTCTACACATGCTTAAAAGACGGAAAAACTTTCCATGTGGAAAAATAAAAAAGGTTTTATTTATCTCCAGGTATCTGTAATTGCCTCAGCAGTGTCCGTGCCCTTTTATCATCAGATGGAGGAATGATAAGAATGAAAGAGGAAACCACTATGCACACAGATTTAATGGCATCCTGCTTTATAAACCATTTGTAAGTCTAGCAGCAGATGTATTCTATTGCGTAAGACAGGATAAATTGCAATTGATAAGGCAGTTGCAATGCAAAAAGTGCAGAGCTAATTATATCAGTGATAACTGATCAGACAATAAGCACAGAAAAATGTAGATACATTTAGTTGGTTTTGCTGACAATCAACCAAAGCAACTAAGTTAATGAATTTTAGTCTTGCAGTGAGGATTAAGCTAGATGTATTTTGCAGAGCAAACTGATAGAGCATTTTTCCTTGCACAAGAAAAAAATAGCTGATATATTTGGATAGTGTAGAAAAACATAAAGCAAATAGATATGAGTAGCTATCATTCTTGGTATGGTAATTGGTATTTTTTAAAAAGTAGACCTAATTTGGTAATCGTACTTTCTATTCCAGTTGTGGCAATTAAAACCTCTGCTTAGTAAATATTTCACCTTGTTTAAGACATCATGACTAAGTCGAGTTGGCTTGAAAAATGGGTCAGAAAATTGGCCAGAGCTAAAGAGAAATGTAGTGTATCTGTTTCAAAATCAATCAGGCCATAAGGGGGGAAGTGTGGGTCTCTGCAATAGGCAAATTAACACAGCAGAATCACTGAAATAAGATCAAATCAGATTTAATTCAGGATACATTTTTAGTGCAAAGATCTGTTAAGAACAAGATGTATAGCCATTTCCACCATCAGATTTTTAATTTTATAAACAGTTCTTGCCTTACAACCAGTCACAAATGAAAATGGTTTCTGTCCTCAATACCTTCCTAAACATATATCCCCAAATGTGACAGGTAATCTGCAAAAATGAGCTACTCTGCTTGGAAGAACTACCCTTTTCTGTGGGGTATGACTGAGCCTGGCAGAATCTCGCTTGTGCTTCACATCCCTTGGTTAAATGATCCTTCAGTACAGGAAGAGGCTCATTCCGAAATGTTCTTGACAACACATTCAGGGTCCTTTGAAGTCTGAAGTAATCTTTCTGCTGACTTCAAAGAGCTTGGGGTTGGCTCTGTTATGGATAAACAGGGAGGAAAAATAGTGCAAGTAAGGAAAATTAGCTTACAAAAATATATGGCTAGGCTTCATGAACAAAGATCCAGGGAGGNTTACAAAAATAACTTAAAAAGAAAAAACATGTATTAGCATATGATAAAGACAAGGCATTGTCATATAAAAGCTGCATCATAAACAATCCATTTTACACACATAGACATTTAAGAGGGAAATTTCAGCATAATTATCCAGATTGTAGGTTGTATATTACTAAAGCTAATGCTTCAATATGGTACACTGCTGGGGTAAAACTTTCCAGAAGACTTTCATGCCAACAGACTCCTCAGACTATTTCTACAATTACTTGATCCATCAAAGCTAATCCTGGAGGCTGTGTTCACCTAAGTGTCTCTAAGCTAACATGCCTTGCCTACAGACAGCATCTCCTGACCACAGATATGGCCTGCTCTACCTGCAAGGCATTGCTGACATACCATATGAACAATTTTAAGTTAGGGTCTTTGCCTTGGTCTCCATTTGTGCTGTAAGAATGCTCTCTCAGTCATCCTGAGCAGTAGCACTTCATGTCATGGTGTCTGCTGCTTCTGAAGATGTTAAATTAATCAGGAGATTTTATTGCATTATATCTCTGACTTGCCCATTGCAAAATTACTGCTCTTCTTGTACAAAACCTTCAGTAACTGAACAAATTAGGCAGCCTTCTCCACGAAGTAATGTTTGCTTGACTAGGATTGTTTTGTAATCCTAGGTTCTTTTGAAAATCCCCTTAGAATGCTGTAATTTTACTTAAAAAAAAAAACAAAACCAAGGAAAATCAAACAAACAAAACCAAAACAAAACAAAAAATAAACATTAAAAAAAAACACCAACCAAACAAGAATTGCCAAAGCTTTTAAGCTTTAGCTGAGGGAATAAAGGCTAAGGCTGTATGGCTATTCCGGTGCTATAAGCAAGGTCCTGATATCAGCTATAGTGTTATTCTCTCCATCTGGTCAGTGTTTCATTCCAAAAATTACATTTTACTGCATTTTGGAGCAGAAATTAGGAAAATAAGGTTTATTACTGCTCTTCCAAATTATATTAGTTAGTACAGCTGGTTTTGAATGCATATGTGAAACAGCCTCAGCCCATCTCCTTAGCTGAATTGGTGAGTTTATCAGCTGAACTGGCAAGTGCTATTGGTAGTTCAGACATAAAAGCATTTTGCTAAGGACTATCTCCATCGATCTTCTTAGCCTTCTACATAAATACTTCTCTATGCAAGCTTACTGTTAGGAAACCACCCTAAGAGTTTTGGAGAAAAAGAGGAAAAGAGGGAGAAAACTATTGCAGGAGATATACATAAAGAGATTTCCCTTTCCACTACTACTCTCTTCCACACACACATCCCATATGTCTCTTTCGTGCATTGCTACCCTATATACAGTATATTGCTTTCAAAGATAGATCTGTAAATGCTGATGCAGAACCTGAAAGCTCAAAAGCACTAGCAATTTCTTGACTTCTAATGCATCTGCAATTTCTGTTATTCTCGTATTAACATCAGTAATTTGAATTTGGCCAATATGCTTTCCCAGAAATAATTCAAACTTCATTTGAAGACCTTAATCAATAATAACTGTGATAATAAAAATACTAGTCTTGTTAATATTTGCCAGTTATCTTGGTAGCTTGTATAATTGAGAAATGATGGCTTTTGTAAAAATGTACCTAATTTCTTGTCCAAATTATTCAGCTTTAATTCCAGATTATTGACTTTCATCACCTTTTATTTTTGAATGAGCTGAAAAAATTTTAAGAAACCTAGGCTTTTCTCCTGAAGATACTTGTACAACTGAATCCCATCACCTCTCACTCTTCCTTTTGATATACTAAACAAAGACAACCCTTCAATTCTTTAAAAGAAAGTCATGTGCTACAAATCTTTCATCAGTTCCAGTCTTTGCACCTCCCTGTGTGCAATTTTTCATCATCCTTCTAAAAATGTGGATAGTCATAGGATTCAGGATGTTCCTTCAGTAGAAAAAAAACCAAAAGCATTTACACAGGTAAAACAATGTTTCTATTTGCTAATTTCCAGTCTCGTACATAACATTGTGATTTTATTCTTGGTTATTTAACTCTTTGGAAAATACATTTTTCCATATGGAAGTGTAGCAACAACTTCTGTATCTGGGTCTGGTTATTTTTATAAATCCTTTGTAAGTATGACTATCTGGTCTTTGTTATTTGCCACTCTGTCATCTTTGTGTAATGTGTACACTGATTTTGTTTTGTTTTTTAAAAATCTAGTTCTTCATTACTGATGAATATATTGGGTCTTGCTACACTGAAAATTGCTCCTTGAAAATCCTCAATAGAAACTCCAGCACTAGAAATACCATTTCTAATTAATGACAAAGTTTGAGAGCTCTCATCTCATTAACTGCGCAAACGCCACATTTCAATCTGAAGACCACAAAGTACAATTCAAACTGTTTACCAAAGGCTTTGTGTTTTACAGAAACTTTATCAGCAAACTCATTATCTCAATTCAAAATTATTTTATTTATTGTAAAATAGATATACTGGGGGTGGGGGGAGGTTCAGCTTCTTTTTTTACTGTTGCTTTTTCCCACCATATTAAGCTACAGTGGTTGTCATTGATAATATTATCTCCTATCACTTCTTTATGGCTAGAATCCAGTCTGATTTTTTTCTATTATTATTATTATTTTTATTATTATTATTCCCAAGCAGATTGTAACTTTCCAAGTAAAATAATATCTATTCTGCAGAAGGGGTAAAACAGCATTTGATGCTGGTGTCATAACTTGTCTACAGAAAAATATCATATCAGCATTGCTGATCAGTGTAATATAGGCAATAATAGCCAGCATGATAGATTATCTTTCTAATTTATTGAACCTTTCAGGAGCTGGGAAAGTTACCACCAAAGATCATACACACTGCACAAAGCCTTGCATTTCACAAGGCACCCTTCTAGTTACTAAAATTTGTTTTATCAGGAGAAACAAGCTCCAGAGAGTTTAAATTTACTTATCTGTGACCTTTATCCCTGAATTTGTGTGAACTCCAAATCCAGATGGAAAACTCGAGGTATCATGGCATCTTTGCTCACAAACTTTGAACACCAGTGATTTTGCTCTTTAATTTTGTCCATATCACTCAATTACAGCTTTTGAATATACATACTTATTTATGTTGCTATGGTTCCCTTTGTTATGCTGAGCAAAACCCCATGAAAAGAATTTGCATTTGGTTGAGAGGAATCTGTGTTTTGCTGCTTCGTACCAGCAGATTATTCTTCATGATATTTCAGTCTCTTGCTGACACTATGTCAGACCCAGAAATGGTCTCCAAAAGAACAAAAGCTATAGGTGCAATGAAATACAGAAACTTTTAAATTGTTTTATTTTAATATTTCACTGTTAGAAAAAAAAAGTCAAATATCAAAGAAAATCTTCAAATATTTTAGATTTTTTCACCCTGAAATTGAGCAAAAAGGAAAAATAGGCTATTGCTTCTACAAAAATGCAACACCTTGTGTTGCCTTCTGATGTACTTAATAGTGACACAATCTAACTAAGGTGCTTAATTCATGGGTTAGGAAGTAATACTTGCAATATATCTACAAGTCTTCAACCAATTGCATTTATAGAAAAAAAGATAAAACACATAAAGTAACTGCAAAAAGAGGTTGTGGTTTGTCCCTTGGGGCTAGTGAAGCAAGGACTGGGTAGTCACAGGGTAAAATGTTAGCACTGTTTCTGGTGTTAACAGGTCATAATGCTAGCATGAAGAACTGCAACTTTCATCAGGAGAGAGAAAAGTTATTTCTTACAGGACATCATGCAGAAGAAAGTAGACAGAATGCTGTGACGATCTCCAGAAAAGCACCATCACTGACTGGTAGTTTTTAACAATAGAGAGAAATGAACCAAATCTAAACATAATTTATGAGATAATAGTGCATTCCAAAATGTTTTAAATCATTCTTTATAATATCTGCCTAGTAGTTTGTGAAGCTGCTTATTTTTCCTGTCCTAGGTCTCAGAAGATGGTGCTATCTTCAGACTCAAAATGAGAAAAACTGATAACTAAATCAGCCATGTGATGTACTTAAATTAATTTCCAATGCTAGACTTCATCTCATAACACCTGCAAGCCCTACAGTAATAGAAAGCATTGCTCGAGTGTTTGTGCCTGAGACCAATTCTCTTCTCAGAAAGAAAATCAGAGAGCTCGTGTTCATGAGCTGAACTTCAGGCAAGCATCCACTTCAGCTTCATGTAAAAAGGCATTCTTCTTCAAAAGCTCAGTCAGGTGCCTGATCACAGCCAGCAATTATTCAAGCAGATAAGTCAAGGTTTTGTCATTATTGGAGACAGTAATAGAACTGCATTCATTAATGTAATTAACTGTAATCCAGAATGCAGTCTTGCAGTCTGAGTTGGCATTAGGTATTATTCACGGTTTTATTTTGTAGGAAGCTTCACTTGATCAGGTCCTCAAACTCCACAGAAACATATTCTTTAAAAAATACTAGAAGGTATTTTGTTGCTGGAGGTACTGACTCCTAGTGAGATAGAAAACATAGTTTTTTTCATTATAGAGGAAAAAAGCAAATTCTGAATCTATTGAAGTAAAGAAAGTTATGGGTAATTCTATTTGGTATCCCTGCCATATTTTATCATAAGTGTCTCAGAAAGCCAAAGGCTTTAAGAGCAGAGCAGAAAGAGCACTCAAATGATTTAGTCTGTCTTCATATTTTACATGGTCAAATGAGCAAAGCTTGCTTTTTAAAAGCTAACAAACCTTAAGAAGAAAAGATAAGCCATAGCCATTAAAAAAATACGGTAAATCATTTCCCCTCTTCCCTATGGTAAATAAGCAGGAATATTTATAATTTATTTTAATATAATTGAAGTACAAATACAGAGACCTTCATTTTCCACCTCATTTGCGGAGTGTTAGACATGTGCATCATAGAACCAACAGGATATGGGCTGGCCTGAGTCATGAACATCATGAGATGCACTACTTCTGTGTGCAGTTATTTGTTTGGATGCTTACAAAAGTTCTTTAGATTTAATGTGAGATGACAAACATGTTAAGTTTGCAATGACTTCCCAAAAGGAAGTCTGTTTGAGAGACAGAAAATAATGATTAATTCAGAAAACTTCCTGTGCCTTAATATTCTTTCCTCCTGATCACATTGCCCCTTTAGAAACCCATTTCATGATCTTATCTTCATTGTGCAAACAGCCAGCAGCTTGTAAGGTTTTACAGGGTGTATCTGCAACTACAGCAAAAGAACCCCTGGAGAATGGGAAGACACTTAAGAGGATGCTCCTTTGTCAGCACAGGAAAGTGTTTCCAGTTTAAAGCCATTTTTTCCTTGCAAAGCTATATCTCCTCTGGGAAACCTGCAGAAGCCAGCAGCAAGGAGGGCCACACTAGCCATGGCATGTAAAATTGTTTAATAACTTACTTTGCTCCTAGTGACATTTCAGCTACTCGTAAGAGTTACATCTAGGAAATCAAAATAAAAACCACTTTTGGATTTTCCAGGATGAAAATTAATCTATATCATGATAAGATTCTTTCTTTTTAATTTCCTCTGAACAGCTTTTTTTTTTTTCCGTTAAATTCAAGAAGATAGGAGTCTAAGCCAACATTTTAATGAATATCATTCAAAAGGCCACCAATAATTTCCTAGTGAGTGGCAAAGGGATCAGAGGTTTTTTTAGTGACATTTCTCTGATTTAATGCTTTATTAGAGAAGAAAAGTAATGGGAGATCGTTCTTACAAAGGTCGTGTAAGTGCTTTAAGACAGGAACCAGCTATTCTAGCTACTTCAGAGGAGAAAATAAGTCAGTGTGCTTTTAAATTGCAGAAGAAATAGTCAGGTTAAATATCAGAAGAGAAGTTCAATAATGCCAATGTATCCAATGTTACTCATTGGAAAGGCAGATTATGGAATCACAATGACTGGAATTATCCTTTTATTTCAAGCTAGACTTCATATCTATTCATTAGAGACAAAATATCAGTGATTAAACATACTGTTATAGAAAACTTACTGAACAGGTCGTTGAAGTTCTTTTCAATTCATTTTATTTCAGGCTTCTCCTGTACATCTCTCCTTTCACCCAGAGAGATAAGCAGTACTATTCCAGCCTGGAAAAAATCTCCATTTGAAATTTCCTAACAACATAAATATTCTGGAAGTTAGCAAAGTCCGTTAAATGTGTTATCAAATCATTCTTCCTTTTGATTTAATCATATACCTTAATTCCCATAAAATGATATAGACCCATTGCCTCTCAAAGAACTATGATGAATAGATAGAAGAGATAAAATCTGTTTTAAAATTTTGTTTTATTTTCCTTTTACTGTGATGATTCTCTATTCTCTATCCTTTTCCTGCTATTCTTCCCCTTTCTTTCTTCTTGCAATAACTGTAGTAATAGTAAATCATGTTTTTTTCAAAAACCATATGCAGTCTGTGTGATGAATAAAGTGATTTAAAAAGTGATTGCAGCAATGCAAATAAATGCAAATAAATGACTAGACACACAGAAATGTCCTTGTGCTAATATGTAAGAGATAAAACAGAGAAAGGGATTAGACCAGTATTTACAGGGCCTGTGATTAGGATTGGCTTTCTTCCCAGTCAAAGAAATCAAATGTGTTTAACATTATTAAGAACCAATATTGTGCTGAAAAGGCAATACATTTTGTTAACTCATCAAAGTGGGTCTACATATTCAGACCTAAATGAAAGATATTTCATTTATAATCATCCCCTCTTTTCTCTAATTGCATATCCATTAATTTAGCTCTTTCTTATCACATTACTGAAAATGAGTTTGCCCATCTTTCTATCATCATTTGCAAACAATTTGGTGAGGAAAGAACACCTACATTCTCTCATTTGAGTTCCTGGTTCCTTGGGCCTTGAAAAATATGTTTTCACAGAGTGGCAGCTGAAATATAGTAACTAATCCTAGTGAAGGAAAAGCAGTGGCCTTTTATCTGTCCTATGAGTTAGCAGACTTAGTAAAGAATGGCAGGATCAAAGCATATGCCCCGAGTTGATATCCTGGTAAGAACTACTCACCTTACATCTATGCTTTTCGGTGGCCATCCTTAACAGCTAGGGGTTTTGCCTTAAGTCTCTACTACTAGTCTCAGGCATAGTCTGAAAATCACTTGGGGTCTCCTGTGGCCCCTGGTGCAATAACTGTGCCGACAGCAGAGGGAACATTAAACTCATTGCCCACGGGAAAGTGTGGGGAGTGATACCCATGTTCCTAGAATCCTTGGATGGGTAGGATGAGCTCATTAGCCTTCTGGCAGTCATCCTAGGAGAAGGACAACTCTGATTCCAAACCCAAGCAGATGGAGCTCGTTTAGCCCTGGAAGGCCTTCCATCTAAGAGGTTAATCCTCTGTCCTAAGGACCTCACTGCCAGCGTCCAAGCTTGCTAGGCCCTGGCAGATGAACCTTAGGACTAAAGGGTGGGTTCAGCTCTGCGCATGCTGTGTCTCACCTAAAAAAATCCATTGTGCAGGCTCGAGGGTGCTATCTGCTATCCTCTTTTTATCAGTACTCTTGTAAAAGGCGCTGATGAGGAGCATGGATGGAGCCCTCCCTGGATTTTCATTCGCGAAGCCTAGCCACGACGACTAGTCTACCATACTAAATAAAAAAATACATTAGGTAAAGTGAATTAGCTCAAGAAGATGTATTTCCTCTGTTACGAAAACACGAAGCCCACTTCCAATGAAGACAGTAAGACTTTCTTGTAAAGTCATTGATACATTTCTCGGATAAGTAAATAAATGGCCTTAGTTCTGTCAACTAGCTACCTATCTTCTCTTCAGATTGGTTCTCTAAGGTTTGATACCATGATTTATTTTTTTTTTAAATTTAACTTCTGCCTGAAGTATTACCATTTCAAAATTGAAGTAATGAAGTCTGAGATTTCAGCATCAATGCACTGACAATTAAAGTAACTTGTTAGATTATTTTGCAGCCACGTGTGATTTTTATGAGACTGTCATGGTCACAGATGGCACCATCACCTTTGAAGTGAATGATTTCAACACGGTGGATATACAGAAAACATTCTTCTATTGACAGTTGGAAACTTGCTAGCTAGAAAATTCTATTATCACAGTATTTATATCATCATTTGTATAACCTAGTGTTTATCTAAAGATCTATCTTTATCATACTCTTAGCTTCAGTGACAGGAAAACAACTGTTGATGGGTTGTTCTAATATATGCTACATAGTTTAGTAATAATCTTTTCCTGACACATTAACACAAATTTTTCCTCTTGCACACAAATTTTATTCAGGAAACAATGACTAGAAACTCTAAGGTGTCATTTCTGGTTTTCTGCTCGTGTGAGCCTTAAGGCAATACCACGTAAAAACTGGGAGGACACAACTACACTGCCTTCACATGCCAAACTCTTCCTTCACTGCAATCAGCAGTGACAGGGAAGCTACCTAGAGCAGCTTTAAACTCGTCTCTCATTTTAAGAAGCTTTCTGCTAATTTGTACTGCCTCAGAAAAGGAGCTGAAATGTAAAAGAGACCCTATAACCCACTGTTGAAAGATTAGTAGCTAGCGATTAGTTAGCTGTCTGGCAGGTGGCTTTTTGGCAGATACATGTACAAGGACAACCACTTTGTTCTAAACAACTAGTGACTTTGCAACTTGCAGTGATAGTGAGCAGATGCCAGTGAACCAGGATCTGGAGTTTCAGTAAAGGCATGCAAGGCTTCTGTCCAATTTTTTATTTTAACCTGCCTCTCCAAAAGGTATTCTCAGGCATAATTTCCTCTGTCTGAGCCATGGAAGCTGTTGTAGAAAATACCTGGATGTTCCCTGGAACATAGATCCTGGGGGCTTTGGGCTGGCTGGTTTTCATTGACCATGTCCAACCTGGCTATTCTATGATTCTATGATTCTATGTACTAAGAGAAGCTAATATCCCCCATGCTAGAATCAACATTCTTATTTACCTGAAGATATCATGTGATTTGGACACAACCTGCAAGTTTCGTTCCTTCCCATTCTTTCCTAAAAGGATAAGATCTTTTCTCCAGTAACTTCCATTAGTTCCCTCTGGTCCTTTGAATTTCTTTCTCTTTGACATTTATGTATCTGCTTTCTACCATAAATGCTCCCCTTATTCTTTGCAGGAGTTAGTTTCTAACTGAAGGCTGCTTGTCTGACCCATCCAGGCATGCAGAAGATTTTATTTCCTGGCATTATCCAGTTGTTTTCAGGAAAGGAAGTCTCCAGAGAGTGCTGCAGGAGCCAGGCAGCATCACCTAGAAATAAGCAACCTTCCTCCTTGCTTCCCAGCCAGACCATTTTCACAGAAAACAATATACAGTAAATTGAAAACAAATCAAGCTGTTACAGCAGCTGCCAGAAGTCATCCCACAGGTGCTGCACAGTTTTATCACTGAGCCATCATCTCTTAGTGCAGCTGTCTTCCTTGAAGCTATGAGAGCTTCTGCATGGCCAAAAGGCATATGTGACAGCAGCATACTGAATAGCTTCAGCTTCCCCTAACCCAGGTTCCTGCATCCAAGTCCCCTGTTGCCTCTTCCCCCTGCAGTGCCTTATCTCCAAGCTAACTCATCCCAAGTCACTGCTTGGTATTGCCTGCCTACCCCAGCCTTTCCTCTGTGTCCTCTCACATGCCCAGCCTCTTGGCAACACCCTACTCCCCGCAGCTAGACTATCTTCTAACATCTACTTCACTCTAGGTAACACTGACAAGTAAATTAATCACCTTCTCCCTCTCCTTCCCCTCCCATTTGCTCTTGACATTTACTCAAGGGCCAAGATGGTCACTAGCAAATTCTTACCTTTGTTCCAGTAGATAAGTCTTGCTTCAGATTTAGGATTCACACTTGAGTGAATGCAGCAGTGTGCGGAAACTTCTGGCAGCCCACACTTTGCTGGGGTCACTGGCTTCCCTGGCAGGCTTAGTGGAACACATGCTTAGAAAAGGTAAAGCAGATGGGAGTCAGATGAAAAGTAGGATGGGAGCATATCCTATTCTCATTAATCAGAAATCGAGCTAAAGAATTACCAGACAAACTCACTGTGAATCTCTAGAGAAAGTGATAGTTTGGTAGGATATATCAGTGAATAAGATTTAGATGTTGAAACTCATCTCATAGGTGATAATTCCTTGTCTACTTAATTCTTTAGTATCCATTCTGATACTTTTGTGACCTTTAAAACCCCAAATATGGCACTCAGGGAATACTTCCTCTCAAGTAAGATCCTTCTTTTGTATGTGACTCACAGAACAGCAGCCACTTCACTTCATGAGCAGAGCACTGAACTATTGCTATTTACAGTAAATCACATTGCTCTAGACACACCAAAACAGCACCCCTTTCCCCAAGGAAGAGAATTTTTCTCTTTTCGCAGAGTTGACTTTTCAGCTTCATTTTTTTTGCTCTCAAGAAGCATAAGTCTTCTCTGCTTTTCTAATGATGAAACATCTTCAGCATAAAAAAAAGGCTGGCTTTAAGCAAACAGCTAGAGGATCACAGAATCATAGAATCATAGAATGTTAGGGGTTGGAAGGAACCTAGAAAGATCATCTAGTCCAACCCCCCTGCCAGAGCAGGATCACCTAGACCAGGTCACACAGGAATGTGTCCAGGTGGCTCTTGAATGTCTCCAGAGAAGGAGACTCCACAGCCCTCCTGGGCAGCCTGTTCCAGTGCTCTGTCACCCTCACTGTAAAAAAGTTTTTCCTCAGGTTAATACTAAGCCTCCTGTGGTCCAACTTGCCCCCATTCCCTCTTGTCCTAACATTGGATGACATTGAGCAGAGCCTGGCTCCCTCCTCCTGACACTCACCCTTAACATATTTGTACACATTAATGAGGTCCTCTCTCAGTCTCCTCTTCTCCAGGCAGAAGAGACCCAGCTCTCTCAGCCTGTCCTCATAG
>VWZO01012397.1:0-22485 GCA_013396975.1 Bucco capensis
CACCTCTCCTTCCCTTCCTGTCCTTTCTGAAGAACTTGTAGCCCCCATAGCAGCACTCCAGTTGTGTGAGTCGTCCCACCATGTTTCTGTGACAGCAACTATGTCATAGTTTTCCTGTTGCACTATGACTTCCAGCTCCTCTTGTTTGTTTCCCAAACTGCGTGCATTAGTGTACATGCACTTCAGCTGGACCATTGATTTTACTCTCAGCTCAGGCTCTACACTCTTAGGCTTATCTCTAGAGAGCCCAGATTCAGTTAGATGCAAGACACTAATTCTATAAAAAACCTTTGGAAATACAGAGCTTTAAGGACTGGTGTAGAATGATGCTCATGTACTCCTGTAATCTGACTTACCCTTGAAACAGAAGTCAAACCAAGAAAAAGAATCTGACCAAACCAGAGACTTGCAGCCAGAAGTCAAACCTGATGGGATGGGATGGTTTTTCTAATGATTATTTTCTTCATCAGAGAGAGAAAGAAAAACAACCCAACTTCCACATACTCCGCATGCTGTGCTCCCTCCAGCAACAGCATCTTGGAGCTGTGATTTCTGGGGCTTCCACATTCTCTGGCTCCAGAGCACTGAGCAGCCACTGCTGTGGAGCCAGAATATAAGAAACCAAAATCCTGCTGCTGAGGTTCCCTGCACAGCATTTCTCTGGCTTGGGGCTGCTGTGGCTTTTCACAGCATGCTGGATCATGATAGCATTCACTGGAGAAAAGAATAGGCTTTCTCCAGACAAAATGTCCTATTTCTGAGCATAGTTACTAGAATTTCCTCAGTTTCAGTCTCTATTAGGCTTCCTCTGACAGTCACCACACTGAATTGGCAAGGATGGCGGCTCCCGGGGTCCCAAAGCAAGTCCCTAGCTCTCTCCTTGGCTGCAGAAGACACGTGCTGGGATTCATAGAATCATAGAATGTCAGGGGTTGGAAGGGACCTAGAAAGATCATCTAGTCCAACCACCCTGCCAGAGCAGGATCACCTAGATGAGATGACACAGGAATGTGTCCAGGCAGGTCTTAAATGTCTCCAGAGCAGAAGTGTTCTGCTCCCCTGTGTGTTACCTGCTGGAGTTTCTGTGGCTATTTCCTGTGCTTGGCCTCCCCTGATCATGCCAGCACACCTTATGTGTGAAAGCAGCACCACAAACACATAGACAAATGTTCCCCAGAGCCCAAATGTGCTCTAAACATTAGCAGGGGTCAGCCTGAAAGCCAAATTCTGATTTGGGAATATGCAACATGATAAATGTCTTTAGCAGCGGCAGAATTAACAAACCCTGTAAGCAGGTTAAGAACAAAACTCCATACAGTTACAAGCTCTTGCACCTAATATTCCAGGGAGGAACAAAAGTGGAAATGTATATCTTTTCTTAGTACCAGCAATGAGAAATGAGATTTATTTCAGGCATGCAATACATTATTGAAAGGTTGTGCAGAATTTAGAGCTGATGTATGATAGGTGTGAGGGTGTATACATTATTTAACAAGGAAATGGGGGAGAGGAAGGCAGCAGACACAAATAGTGTTCATTTAATGAAGGGACCCTGGGACAGAAGCAAATGACAATGCCATTAGGCAGCATTTGAAGGACACTGAAAAGTGTAGCTTGAGATCATCTAATTTATCTCTCTGGAGATAAAATTAGTATGAAAACTATTTCTAAATGGTAGATAATTCAGATCTGAGGGATGTCTCTTACTTCTAATTGGAAAGAGAGAGGAATTTGCACTGTTATTATTAATAATGGAAGGTTTTACTCTAAAATTCAGGAACTTACTGTTCCTCTAGTCTAGTTTTTCTCAGATTGCAGAAAGTTCTCTGTGAAATATGGAGCTATTTTCATGTCTCATATGGGACAGAAGTGCTTTTTCTTTTTTTTGTTCCAAGACACCAAAGTAAGAGGCAAGAAGGATAGTAAGTTTTATTTGGACTCTGTGAGTTTGTTATGTAGACACTTGAGGCAGCTATGCTTTTTATTCCCTCTCAACTGGGCTGTCACAACTGAGCATTTGTGCCACAGGTGCCTATAGCCACCTTGTCTTGTATCTTCCTACTTTGGTCTCTTATGAGCTGTCTCAGGCCAAAACTCACCTCAGACCCTAAAGTGTTATGTATATGCCTCTATAGATTAATTGTGGAGCTTCCCGGAAACAACATTGTATAGCAAAACATGGAAGAATTAAACCCAAACATATCTCTTAGCTCCTAATAGGCTTGCTAGTACCCTCTGGTTCTCTCCAAAGTCTGTTCCAATCGGTTTTCTTATAGCTGGAGTTTCAGTTTTGAAAGGATGAGACTCAGAAAATTTCCACCATGCCTTTCAAATATGTGTCAGAGACTTTTCCTTGAGTAAGAATTCTCCTGTTCTTAACTTCATCCTGCCTGTGTATACCTCTTTATCTTCCTTTAAACATCTCACTGTATCCTTTCTGGTTTTAGCTTTTAGATTATTGTAGCTTTTAGCTTTTGCATGACCAGGGTTGTCCTTCTTGGCTCATAATCACTCTCAAGATTATGTTTCCCTAACATTAGTTTCACCTTTCTCTTAATTCTCTCCAGTTTTCCTATTGTTCTCTAGACATAAATTCACCAGAATCTTTATAAGGTGTTTTCACACAAGAATGGGATCAGCCTGGCCCTCATGGAGCCTCTGGATTGCTCAGACTTTTTTTTGGCAGAACTTGAATGAATGTCTTTCATATCTGGCTGTCCATGACCATCTCGCAGTAGAATTTTGCAGTCCATTTTCTGAGTTCATGGTGTCTTTTGCTCTTTGGTTTGTAGAGAGACAGGAGCAGAGATTAAGCACTGCAACCTGAAACCCTGACACTCTTAGTTCCATTTTGGCAATGTTGTCTCAAACCTTATAGTTTTCTGACTTCATGGTACATTTCAGAGATAGTTCTGTCTTTTCCTTCTTCCTCTGTCTACTTTGCAAAGCACAGTGAGAGAACAGGTAAGGTCTTCACCTTGTGAAAACTTGGCAGTGACTGAGGGCCCTGCACTAACCCTAGGGAGATGTTGATAAGGCCTTTCATGCACAAATTCATTTAGTACTGGAACTATGGCCTAGAATAGAGAAAATGGAGGCAGAAGGTCATGAGATCTAATCATAGCTATGAAACTGTGGCCATGGGTAAAGTTGCTTCCTCTGCTGTATCCAACAAGGGAGAGCACCCCTTTCCTCACAGGGATGTGCTCCTTCCTCTCTCATTTTGCTATGGACAAGGAATTCTATAGCCAAACACAGCACAAATGACACATGTCTAAGAAACTTCCAAGCTAGAAAGCCAGAGTCACAGGACAGTAGGAATAATTTATATCATGTGGATCACAGCAGTCTAACTAGTGACCTAGGAATAGAGTGCTCCTGGCCTGCCCACTACCTGCGTCCCAAGGAATCCTTCCAAAGGGCTCACAGCTCCCTCCCCACCATAGCCATCATGCTAGACGAGACAGAGGTATAGCTGGAGGTGGACACAAGGTGGGATGGAGATGGTTGTGGGTGGGTAAGGGCTGAGAGGAGAACCCGGCCTGCATGACTGTGTGGAGGAGGAGGACTGCTACTCAGAGGTACTCAGCTGATGGCAGGATCAGACCCATCCTACCTAGGCAAGGGAATCTGAAATTCTACCAAATCTCTTAGAGAGCTTCAAAACTAAAATGAATTGGGTCAGCTCAGCTGGTTGGATTTTATGGCTAGTGTGCATATCCAGAGCGTAAGGACAGAGCTAGGTAGGATTGACATTTACATAATGTTCTTTCCCTTTCTTTTTGACTTCTGAGAAAGGTCTGTCAGAGAGTTAGTCTTATACCAGGAGGGAATGTTGAAAGACCTCAGTAAAATATCTCAAGCAAAGGAGGCTCTCCTAAAGCTCAATGGAATATACTGCACATCTTGAAAGATGTCCTACCCAGTCAGTCCAATTCATACTCTGGATGGGAAGCTAGCCACAAAAAAGGTGAGAGAATCAGATGAAGCACACAAGGGCTAGGAATCCTTTCACAACAACTGTTCAAGACTTTATTGCCTGAAGGGTTCACAAGTTAAGGGAAAAGGCACAGAAGAGCTGCCTGAAACATACTAGTTGAAAGGGATAAAAGGCAAGTCAAACTGAAAAGAGAAAAAAGCTGTAAAGCTCAAACCAAGCAGTAAAGGCAGGCACTAGAGTAACTGTTTGGGACTTTCAGGCTAGATAATATAGCTGAAAACAGAGAGCTAAGCTGTGGTACTGAGATGCAAGGAACATTTCAAGATTCAAAATCATGTTTAGTTTGTGGAAAGAATGAGTTTACCAAATGATCCAAATGAAAAGCAAAATGAGTGGCTGTGCCTCCAGGGGCAAAGTTTAAAGAGTTAGGACAGAGCATGAGGGAAGGTCCTGTGTTACAAGAGAACACACAAGCAGTAGATAAAGGCATGGGGAACAACAGGGATGTGTCTATTAATAATACTTGGCTGTTTTGTCATCAGAGTAACCCTATAGTGACACAAGTTGGGAATGAGCTAATGCCTGTCACATCCCTATGAGGAAAGGGGTGCTCTCCCTTGTTGGATATAGCAGATGAAGCAACTTTACCCATGGCCACAGTTTCATAGCTATGATTAGATCTCATGACCTTCTGCCTCCATTTTCTCTATTCTAGGCCATAGTTCCAGTACTAAATGAATTTGTGCATGAAACACTGACTTTCTGTCATAAATAAAAGCAGAGTTGTTCCATCTGGGTCACACTGGCACAGGGAATCTAAAGAAAAGCTGGCAACCAGAGCAAATTAGAAACTAAAAATCACTTAGGAGATTGAACCAGAGCAAGTAATTATAGTTTGGGGGGAAACAAAGTAAGTGTAGCTTGGTGACATTTTTTCCAGGATGGACTTAGAACAGAAAAGCACCAAATTATTTGCTTTGCAGAGCTGAACTGGACCACAAACAAAGCAGAAAACCTGCACTTCTGATAACAAGGAGAACTCTGAGTGGTGCACAGATGTTTGTAACCATCTTCTCTCATTTGCCAAGCTGAGTGTGACTTTGTGTTGAAAGAGAAAGAGAGAGAGAGAAATGCTTGTTCTTTCAGTCTTTTCATTTTGTCTTTCTTTGACAACAGATTGGAGGGTGTTGCTAGGGGTTTTTTCCACATAAAATTACTTTGAGCTTTTTCCCTGGTATGGCATCTGTAGAATTCATACAAATACTCTAAAGTGCTTCTATTACCTTCCTTAGAGCTTTGATTTATTCTGGATTCTTTCACCATATTGAGATCAGTTTTCCTCTCTGTAAGTATGTAAGGGAGATTTTCACTTTGTTGCTGAACGAATGGTGGGGCAGGCGCTCCGGTGCTTTCTTCAGCAGTAATTCCCACAGCACTGACAGACATCTTGCCTGTCTAAGGCACAGTAGGATATGGTGCAGGAAAAGCAGGACAGGAATAGTTAGCTCTACAGCAGGTCAGACTCCTGTTAGCAGGCATGCTGCTGAACCATCTGATGGCCCTACCTACACAGATACCAGCTAGTCTGGGTGGTTTGGATGCTGGTAGCAATAGTCTCAAATTGAGCAGTGAGATCAGTTTTCAGGTTCTTTGTATATATTTTTCCCTTTTCACACCAATAGTCTGCATTGCTTAAAGAAATCATATATATTTTATGTGTAAATAGGGCTAAAAAGGGTGACGGAGCACTGGAACAGGCTGCCCAGGAGGCTGTGGAGTCTCCTTCTCTGGAGACATTCAAGAGCTGTCTGGATACATTCCTGTGTGAGCTCGTCTAGGGGATCCTGCTCTGGCAGGGGGGTTGGACTAGATGATCTTTCTAGGTCCCTTCCAACCCCTGACATACTGTGACACTGTGAAATGAATTGCTGTTCAGAAGAAGCTATGAAGAGAGTGACTGGGATACAGAGAGCATGACTGGGAAGACAAGTCTTCAGAGAATTTAAAACACCTATAAAATCTCTGCTCCCTTTCTTTCCCTTTCATTTATGTGTTTGCTTGTGTCTACACATATGCATCTATATATAAATGTACATTTCTGTGTGCCTGCATTCCACATGAGAAACATCAATGGCTAGGAATGAGTTTTGTTGATTTTTTTTTTTACCATTTTTCTTTTGCTAAGGATGACACTGATGCAGAACACTTGCAGCCAAGAGGAAATGCTGAGCTCCCCTAACTGGATATGCTTTGAGTAATGAGTCTAGGCCCTTCTCTAAATCTTAAATGTTAGACAATTTCTTCTTTCCAATCCTTGTTCCTACTAGTGCCCAAATGATTCTGCTGCCTCCTGATTTGATCTAGAAATGAAGGAGGATTTCTGTGGAGCCCTGTTCTTGTGAACACTGCTGCTTTAGGACTGCTCCTCAAGAATCTCTTCATCATTTGAATAACTCAGTGGTTCACAATCCACAGACAGAGATGCATTCCTGTGTGGTCTCTGTAAGGATTACAGGGATGACATCTTAGGAAAGTTTTGCCCCTGGGAGTGTAAGGATCAAAATCTGGCTGTAGGTTAGTAAACAACTAGCTAAGAGGCAAAACAGGAAAACTGACATTTTAAAAGCATAAAGTAGGGATGATCTCTTTAGCATTCACCTGTGGAGTAACACAGCTCCCAGGTAGAACACCCACACACCTATCTCAATCTTGCACTGAATCCTTTCCTGTGCAGTTTTCCACAGGGAAGGGCCAAACAAAGGCAGAGACACATCAGGAGATGGATAACTGTGTAGATACAAAGCCCTGTGTTCCCTATACTGTTGTACCTTCTACATATAGAAACACATACAGATAATATCTACAGACAAAAGATTGGTCTTAAAAAGTGACTTGGAGAAGGTGAACAGGGGATGGATGTTCTTTGTCTCTTCTAGCAAAATAGAGCATCAAATGAAATGATCAGATGGACAGCAAGTATGTGGTTGAGTTTAGAAAGTACTCAGACAAATTAATGTTGAAAAAAGCTAAAAATCACCAGGGTATATTCTACCAAAAATGCCATCATGGTTCAGGTATTCCTTGAGCCCCAGGTTGCTGAATGCTGCCAGAATATGCCAGGGAAGTATTCAATATGCTTGCTCTGGTTCTATATTCCTTCTCTCAAATCACTGAAGCCAGGTTTCTGTACTGGAAGGACCTCTGCCCTGATTTACTGTGGTAGGTTTGATGCTCTCAGAGAAATCTCACTTGCAATATTGAATCTAATAATTACTACTTGCAGTAATTAAATAGACCATTGTCTGGAAGTATTGTCCCAATAGAGAGAAAACCCTGTGGAAAGGGTAAATATCATGGTCTGGTAAACAGCAAGGCTCCTTTTTAATGTAATGATGTGACTGTTTGATCTGCACAAGTAACTAGGCTTTAATATTTCAGTGGGATTGTCTGAAAAAATGTATAAAAAAGGAAAGAAGAATTTCCAGGCATTTAAATACAAAACTTTTAAGGATCTAAACTTTTTCTTGACCAAGCAAAATCCCTACTATGATGGAAAGTACTTCAAATACTAATATTTGGAGCAAATTAGCCCTACTGGTACAAAAACTTACACACATGATGCTTTCACCCATTAAACCAAGTGGCACTAGATGTGTTTTGAACAGCAGCATTTATGCAAGTGTGTGTAGAACTGGTGTCTAAAAAACTTCCTAAAGATCAACCTATACCTGTCTTGTAATTTTGACTGTTTTTTTCAATGTTCTAAATAAAGAATCATCTTAACACAGTCCTGGTTTTGTAATAAAGTGGATTTTTTTGAAATATCTGAACTGTCAGTGGTGATGTGTAGGACTCCAGGTGCTCCTGCTCATGGTTTTGTGGAAGGAGATGACTTTAAATACGGGGCCCAGGTTTACTTCAAGTGCAACGCAGGTTACAGCTTAAAGGGCAGTCCTGTTGCCTACTGTCAGCTTGATGGGATTTGGTCAGCACAGCCTCCTGAGTGTGGTAAGGTCACTTTCAGTTTTTATTCTTATCAAATGTTTTGGCCAATGTATTCACATGAAACTAGACTAGCCAAATCTCACTTGCACTCTGGTAGATCCATGGCTTAACATGATGTTCCTTTGTCCTCCTGCCTTTAAGGAGCAGCAGGGATGCTTATTTTACTCTGCTGGAGGTCAAGCCTGCAAGGCTTGCTTATAGTAAGGGCTGACTGAAACAGCAAATGACTAAGAAATCATTTCCTCTAAGCCTTTAGGCATACCTCCTCCTTACACACAGACTGAAAATGTCTAGGACCAACAGCAAGTGAGGGACTTTCTGTAATAGTGAATAGCTACTTCCATTGCTATGTATCTCTGATCCCTTCCCTGCAGAAGCCTGGTGCACTCTGTGGAGGTGATTAAGGATGAAGAATAGACTTTTTTTTTCAACAGAATTCCCATTCTAGGGAAAACCTGATAGAAGAGAAGCTTTCATTCATTCTGGCTGTGCAAGTTGCATGCCTACCACTCACACTGATCCAGCCGTGGAATTTCAAGCCCCTTCTTCTCATCCAACCAGACTTCTACTAGTTTTTCTTTAGTTGTTTTGTATTGCACAGCTTTATTTCCACATTCCATAATAATTTGCATCAATTGGGAAAGTGCTGTTACAGGTGTGTGGTGGCAAACAACATAACAATGTTGGGATGGAGTGTTATACAGCTCTACTTCAGTCTATCTGCAACAGGCATTCTTCTCTCTGGAGAGAACATCTCCAGTTACAGTAGAGGCAATGTCAGGATTGTGCTAGAGTCCCTGCTGCACAATGTGCCTGGCTAAAGAACTAAGGAAAGATCTCTCTCTAGAATTGGCTGTTACTGAAGTGCTAGGTGATACAGTTCAGGTCTCTCCTTCCCAGAAGTTTTCTCTTTCTTTTTAATCCACCAAAAAAGCCATAGCCCTGAACTTAGGGAAGAAGAAAATTACTGTTCCAGTTACTGATAGGCATAGGATGAAACAAAAGACCTTCATTGCCTGCCTTGGTCAAGCTTAGGTACATTTGGAAACATGCCGTCTGCTCATCAGAAGATGCCTCTAGGCTAGTCACCAGAGCAGAAAGCAACTTGCAAACAAAGCATTGTACTGTGGGTGAGTCCCTGGAGCTGCTATCAAGTTATCAGTCACTTGTGGTTCTCCAGGGAGAGAGCCTGTGAAGCACAGAAAAGAAAAATGGAGCCAAATGAAAAGGAGACAGGGCTCTGCTTCTCCCTTTCTCCTGGTTGAGAGGAATTTCAGACAAATTGTATTTTTTTACTGAATGTAGTTCATGAAGAAGTATTTAAGTACATCTACAACCTTCAGCACTGAAATATATGCTTAGCTTGAATATTATCCTCAGTGAAATGGTACTATTAGGGTTAGCTCAGTGCTTACAGGCTTGGCTGAGCTGGGCTCTGTCTGGTGACATGAGGACAAGGGAACAGGACAGGGCTCTACCTATGCACTGTGTCTATGCTGATTCCACAGGGATTTCTAGAAATAAAGTCCTTTGCTCTATGTTGGTGCTTTTGTGAAGTGAGGCTCAGCAGGCAGCTGAGTCTGAAGCAATGACACAAAGAGGTCATTTACGGTCAGTTGCCATGTCTCAGTCTTCTCAGCCCTCCCTCAGCAGAGCAGCACCAACACTAGCTGTCTAAACTAGATGTTCACTGCTTATCATGCAATGAGACAGCAGACAGAGGAATTAAACAACATTGCACGTTACATTGCCTGACAGGAAAACTGAGATGAAAGCCAAAGGGAAACTAAAAGTACCTTTTCAGCTGCTGAAAAGAAAAAGCAGAGGAGTGAAGAACATAAGGAGAAGCATTCCCAGCATCACAGAGGGAATACTGTCCTCCAGATTAAGGCCAAAAATTTAAGTTTACTGAGAGAAAAAAACACAATAACAAATACAAAGAAGGAGAAAATATTGGGAAGGAGGAAATAAAAGAGGTTTTATGGGCAGAACTTAGCATGAGGCCTCAAGTTGCACCAGGGGAGGCTTAGATTAGATATAAGGAGGAATTTCTTTACCGAAAGGGTTGTTAAGTCTTGGCCCAGGCTGCCCAGGGAGGTGGTGGAGTCACCATCCCTGGAGGGGTTTAAGATTAAACATTGAGATGCTCTACTTAGGGCCATGGTATAGTGGTATGGTAGTGATAGGTATGGTAGCACTTGTTCATCTTAGAGGTCTCCTCCAACCTTAATGATTCTGTGATTCTCTGAAGAGTTAGCTTTAGCTATTAAATTTTTACTACAAGGAATCATAGAATCATAGACTGGTTTGGGTTGGAAGGGACCTTAAAGATCATCTAGTTCCAACCTCCCTGCCATGTATCTATTTACATGTTCTCTTTCAGTTCCCATATTTCCTCAGATTATTGAGATCTCTCTCTCAGTGCTAAGAAACCAAAGTACAATCAAACATAAAAGTAAAATTAAGTAGTTTAGTTTTATTATCCAAGTCCAGAGAAGTATTCGAAAGCACAGTAAAAGGAAAGGCGTGCCAAGGGCTTGTTTCCTGCAAAGAGTTTAAGTACATCCATTGATGCTCTTGAAGGAGTTCTGTTAGTGGTAATGGGACATTAACATCATGTAAAGTCAAGGCTCTTTTTTCAGCTACCTTTTAAGGTCCCTTTAGCAATTTGAGCATCTTATGCTTTCAGTGAAGATGAAAGTGTGTATTATAAAAGGGCATTTCTTCTTTAGTATTTGATCTTTTTGAAGACAGAGATCCCAGGTGGGTCTTGAAAAGGCATCTTTAAGAATGTGTACATTGTGCAGTAATATCTGAATGAAATGCCAAGTGGTCTGGTGGCTGAAATGCTGTGAACCTGATAAAATGGTTACTATTTTTTTTCCCCTATCATTAGTTCTAGATGAAAAAAACTGCTCAGACCCTGGTGGCCCACTCAATGGCTACAGAAGAGTATTAGAAGACACTGGGCTCTTGAATGGACGTTATGCAAAAATTGGCACAGTCATTGCTTTCTTTTGTAACAACTCATATGTTCTTAGTGGGAACCAACAGAGGATCTGTCAAGAAGATGGACAATGGTCAGGGAAGCAGCCCATCTGCATAAAAGGTAGTTTACAATCTTTTTTCCCCCCACAACTCACAAAAGCTGTTTGCTTTTGCTTGATATAGTTCAGGCTTGCCAAACAATCATTACTGCTAAGAATAAACCATCTGAGTGACACCTCAGTAGTTTACCAGCTCTACTGGCTGCTCAACTCAGCCAGAGAGGTTGCAAGTGACTCCAGAAGATGGTTCCATCTTTAAACATGGAGAGGAATGTTCCCTGAGTCCCTTGTTATCCTCATTCTAGGATTACACCTATGTAAGATCAAAATCAAAGAAGATTAGAAGGGAACTGAAATAGAAAGCAATAGTTGTCCTCTCAGACCTGCTGTTACAGGGCCCAGCTGTCCTCTCACCATCCTCTCAAGTCAACAGAAGCACTCATGAGTGTAAAAGGCCAAGCCTGTAGATTGCAGCCTTGAAGGTTTGGTTCAGAAAACCACTTGAGGACATGCTTAAACTATCTGTACTCATCAGAACACTGAAACACATCTTTAAATGCTTTGCTAGAAAGGGAATTACACTGTTGACCTGGAGCTACTCTAAGCATGTCTGAAACTCTGAAAGGTTGAATGAATTTGGGCTGGGGAACTGCCAAATCCATTTTCCCAAAGCAATTGTTTGACACATATTTTAATGGATTTCTTTTTAAACTGAGGTAATGATAATGCAAGGAAAAATGTCTGTCCCCTGGGGAATTTGCTTCATTCTATTATTTTAGATGGAAATACTGTCTCCCTGAAGTATATAATCATTTGTGGAAAGCATCTTTAGTGATGTTAACTTTGATAGTGACATCAAGGTTAACAGTTACAGTAATCACAGACATTGTTAAATCCCACAGAACACAAGAGCCCAGGCATACAGATGAAATCCCTCCTGCAAGATTCTTTTTTACCACTGTGTGCAGCAGGAAGGTGATCCTGACAGAGTTATTGGACCTGATAAACCTCAATATTTTATCCTGCTTTTAAAGTAAATAACCTGAATATGCAAAATTAGGAATTCTGGATCTCCCTTAACCCAATCCACTAACGCTAGTGAGAGGACAGAGTGGGACTATGTATGAGCTGTGAAAGTACTGTGCAACATTGTGTTTTTTCCAGCCTGCAGAGAGCCAAAGATCTCTGACCTGGTGAGACAGAAAGTGCTTCCAATGCAGGTTCAGTCAAGGTGAGAATGCAACATCTCAACTACAGTTTAAAGATAACAACATGATGGCTTTCCCCCTCCACTCCTTTCCAGCTTGTGTGCTTAACCTGCATGAGCAGCCACCCTACAGCTCCTCTGTAGGAGCAATGAGCAATGAGAGCTGCTGCCAGAGGAGGTCTGCTCAAGCACCAGGTTTGCAAGCTGCTAAGTGCAGCTAGGAAGAAATACACACTTGAAGATTGGCAAGCTACTGGATGATACCAGAGCTAGGCTTGCAGGCTCATGGCAGGCTATAAGAAGAGGCTGAGAGCAGCTCCAGGGGGCTAATGACGTGTCTAAAAATAGGGCAATGTGCCAACTTAGTGAAGAAATGGGTAAGGAGAGCACAAGGAGACAAGGAGGTGTACCAAAGTCATCTGGTCCCATGAAGTTTCATCCTCCAAAGCAACAAAGCCCAACTGAACTAAAGGTGGGTTTGGGATGGGCATTTGGGAGAGGAGGAGGCAGAGTAGGAGAGGAGGAAGGAATGAAGGATTGGACCCTGTCTGGGCTTACCCTTCTGCTGATTCCTTGAAATAAACCCCATCTGAATTAGTTATGCTGCAATGTTCAGGTTCATTCTGGTCCAAGCAGTCATTTCTCATTTCAGGTCTGGTTTGGGGTTTTTTTTTTGCAGTACATGATTCATTCATTTTTAGATGCAGTGCAAGAACTATCCTCATCTTTGGTCTTAAGAACAGCCATACCAAGACCAGGATAAAGGTCCAGCTCAAGCCATATCTTGTCTCTGGCAATGGCCAGTAGCAGATGCCTATAGAAGACTTTAGGAACAAGGCAAGAACATACTTCCCAAATACCCTCCTACTCTCCAGTTCTGTGATGTATGATTGCCCAGATGGCCCTAGGAAGCCACTTGCCATTGCTCTTCTTCCTAGTAACTTTATTTTATACTTTTACTGTTTTGCTGTAACAACACTTGAGTGCTGTTCTACATTGTCTCACAGATTTTATATTACAGAGGCAGTCTGTGTCTCTCTGTGATGAAAAATGGAATTATCATGTGAAAAAAACATTCTCATGGCTTTTCTAAGTAGAGGCAGTAACAGAAATCTCAATACAAATTAATTTCCTGCTGGATTTTTCAGGTGTAAGTAGGTTTTTTTCTGTAGATATTTGCTTTTAAGCATTAGAGCAAGGGACACATTCTAGGTGATGAAGATCTAAGTGTGACTGGAGTCAAGGTCATGGTCCATATCTAGGCTGGTGCATATATTTATTTTTTTCATTATGTGCCTTGTTTCAGATAATTAGTCCAATTTATAAATGGAAGCTTAGTGATTGTTGAAATTACAAAATCTCTGTGGTGAGGCAATTATCTCTGTTAATTGTGAAATCAAGCAGCTTTATCAACATGATTAAATCTAAATCTATTCCTAATACTGCCTATTAAAATGGTCACTAAAGATGTGCCTAACTCCTCTCTACTGGGAATTACTTGCAGCAATGCCAATTTCCCCTTTATATAAAACCATAGTATCCCTGTTGTTTTGTGAATGGCAAAAATGGTTCCATGTTCAGAGGCAACTGGTTGCAATCCAAAAACTGCCAAACTACAGAATCATTGTGGTTGGAAAAGACCTCTGACATCCCCCACTCCAATCACTAACCCAATACTACCATGTTCACCACTAAACTTTTTCCCCAAGCACCACATCTACACAGTTTTTGACCTCATGTTCTCTGTGCCTCGAAACAGGGAAACACCTTTGCATCAGCTTTACTCAGCGGCATTCAGCAAACAAAAGCTTGATGTCTACCCCACGAAAAAGCCAGCGCTGCCATTTGGAGAGCTGCCCCCAGGCTACCAGCACCTCCACACCCAGCTGCAGTACGAGTGCATTTCCCCTTTCTACCGCCGCCTGGGCAGCAGCAGAAGGACCTGTCTGAAGACAGGGAGATGGAGTGGGAGAGCCCCTGTGTGTATTCCAAGTGAGTCTCCAAGGGGAGAAAAAATCATAGAATCATAGAATGGCCAGGTTGGAAGGGACCCTAAAGATCATCTAGTTCCAACCCCCCTGCCAGGGGCAGGGTTGCCAATCACTAGACCAGGTTGCCCAGCGCCACATCCAGCCTGGCCTTGAACACAGCCAGGGATGGGGCATCCACAATCTCTCTGGGCAACCTGTTCCAGTGCCTAACCACCCTCCGGGTAAAGAACTTCCTTCTAATCTCCAATCTAAATTTCCCCTCCTTCAGCTTATAACCATTCCCCTTTGTCCTATTACAATCAGACCAGCTAAAAAGTTTCTTCCTTTCTATCTTATAATCCCCCTTTAGGTACTGGAAGGCTGCTATAAGATCCCCTCGAAGCCTTCTCTTTTCCAGGCTGAACAACCCCAACTGTCTCAGCCTGTCCTCACAGGGGAGGTTCTCCAATCCCTTAATCATCTTTGTGGCTCTCCTCTGGACTTGTTCCAACAGGTCCACATCTTTTTTATGCTGAGGACCCCAGAACTGAATGCAGGACTCCAGGTGGGGCCTCATGACGGCAGGGTAGAGAGGCAGAATCACCTTCTGGTTATGCCTCTCCTGATGCAGCCCAGGATGCAGTTGGCTTTCTGGGCCGCGAGTATACGTTGTTGATTCACACACCTCTGGGTAGGTGATGGAGGAACAGGATGTGTGTTCATTTTAGCTTAGTAGGGAGTCCCAGCTGTCTAGGTTGCCTCTAAAGAGCAGTACGGCTTTGAGGATATAGGGCTCTTTTTATCCACCAGCAGAACTTGTGCAGTCAATGGTAAAGGGATCAAGCTTTCAGTACTGTAATTTACCATCAGTTTTTCTACTCTTTTATTGAGCAAGAAATGTAGTAAGTTTCTCTCCTGATTTGGAAATGCTTTCCTGCCATTACTTCATGTTTTCCTGTATTATTTAACTGTATATGTGACTTTTCTTTCACCTCTCTACTTTGGCACACAGCTGATGAAAACATCAACGTTGAAGCAACAGAATGGAGAGTCTGCATTTTAAAGAGATTCTTCCTTTAATATATCCTGCTAAGGAAAGATTCATATTGCAGACTGTAGGGCTAGATAAAATCTTACCCAGAACTAGTGCCCAGAGTAAGAGTAGTAGTGTTCCTACATCACATCCTAAGGTTTGGTACAACTCACTGCTGACATCAGGCAAACTGTGAACAGTAGATCCTAACATCAAGCAATTTTTTAGGTTCTTGTTTTTGGTTTTGCTTTGAGATCATCTTGTATATTGAGAAGTATTTGCATTCAATCCTTGTCACTGTGGGCAGGCACACACTACATTCCAGGAAAAAAAACCACCTCTCCCAAGGGAGACTGAGAATTGTGACCACATGATTAAACCCTTTCAACTGAAGTCAACCTTTTCTAATACAGAAGATTTTACCCCAGATCTGAGCCCAGGTGATGCATTCCTGAAACAAGGCAGAGCTTTTTCTGTTCCCCAGGATGGCTGTTGATTTAGATGCGTTTTCTTCAAGGATTTTGTTGCAAAACAAGTCAGTTCTACAGGCATGAACTCATCTGTGATAAGGTCAGTTCTAGGAGAGGACATTGTTACCTCATTCTTGGTTCGTGTTTCCTCAGTCTGTGGAAAAGCAGAAAACATCACCCTTCAGAAGACAGTGACCTCTGTCAGGTGGCCCTGGCAAGCAGCAATCTACCGCACAGCCAATGGGATGAAGGAGAACAGCCTCCGGAAAGGGGCCTGGATCCTCATCTGCAGCGGGGCCCTGGTGAATGAGCGCACAGTGGTGGTGGCTGCTCACTGTGTCACTGACCTGGGCAAGACCACTGTGCTCAAGACAGCAGAGCTCAAGGTGGTGCTGGGCAAGTTCTACAGAGATGATGACAGGGATGAAAAGACCATCCAGAACCTACGGGTGAGCATGTTTGCTAGGAGTGATTCTGTTCACTCTCTACAACTACCTGAAAGGAGGTTGTAGCAAGATGGGGGTAGGTCTCTTCTCCATGGTTAACAGTGAGAGGACAAGAGGAAATGGCCTCAAGTTGCACCAGGGGAGGTTTAGATTGGATGTCAGGAGGAATTTCTTCACTGAAAGGGGTGTTAAGTCTTGGCACAGGCAGGTAGTAGAGTCACCGTCCCTGGAGGTGTTTAAGAAACATATAGATGCTCTACTTAGGGCCATGGTTTAGTGGCATGGGAGTGACAGGTATGGTTGAACTTGGTGATCTTAGAGGTCCCTTCCAACCTTTGTGATTCTGTGAGTGGAAGGTGATGAGCACAGAGAGATGCTGATCACATCTGTTTCATCTGGGGACGAAAAGGTTATCCTTTGAGCAATAGATATACACATTGTTCTTTGAAATGCCTATCTAGAGACTCAGCTGACAGAACGAGGGCAAGTGCTGCAGTTCATTACATTCCCCTGACACTGTCCAACTCTTACATTCACCTCCTAACACAGATCACCAAGAAAAACAGCTCAGATTCCATGGGCTATAATGTTCTGACTGATATTGCCAGAAAAAAGTAGAAGGGATGCCAGCTACTGTCAAAAGTGATCAGTCTAATTTATGGGGGAAACACTTGTGCTCTAGATCCTCAGCTGACACCATGAGTGCATTTCACATCTCAGCCCCAAGGCCTATAAAGCTCTAAACTCAAAAGAAGTTTACGTTTGACTCCAGCTCCAAAAATAGCACCTCAGGCTCACCAGAGTGGGATGTTTTTTTTCAAATAGAACTAGTAAGGTTCAAGTCAAAATGAGGAGAAATACAGCAATTTTGTCTCTGTGTGTCTCGTTTTCTGTGTGTGTGGGTATGTGAGTGAATTAATGGATTTTATCCAAAAATTCATAGTTAATTTGATCCTTCTCCCCTCCTTTTTTCCCCCCTTCAATTTCTTCCTCTAATTCCAGCTTTCTTACACCTTTCCTGTTAAAAATCCTATCCATTCTTGTAGTACTTCATCAAGGTAACTAGCAGTCAAGGTTTGGCTCCAGCTGCTATTCCTTTTTGGTGGGAAGGTGGTTGAATTTCAGTAAGAAGATAACATTTTAATTCAAAGGCCTCACCCCCCTCCCCCCCACCCCCCTTCAAACTCTACAGGCTGAAGATGGCATGGCAGGTAGAATCTTTTCAGAAACCAGTGGAAAAACTTGAACTGCACATTAACTCCCCATTTTGCTGACACTGTTTGGGACAGGGTTAAGGCAGATAGCCTGGTAATTTGTCCTAGGAGCAGGTGTTCCATCAGACTACTTGTACTTAACCCATGACAGAGGATCTCAGTGCATGAATGCTTTTCATTAGGAAGAGCTTCATGCACTAAAAATTGTCCTGCAACCCAAGCAATAACCAGAAAGTATATATAAAAAGAAAAGGTGCTTGACCTCTTTGCATGTTTCTCACTTGAGTGAGCACCGTGGTGAAAGAACAGTTTGGGAGGAGAAGTACACAAAATAAACTAGAAGTTATAGTGGTGTTGTATTAGAATGGAAAGAGTGCTGCTGCCTTGCCATGGCTGTTAACTCTACAATTCTTCCCACTCTGCTTCCTCCCCAGATTTCTGCCATCATAGTGCACCCCAATTATGACCCTATACTACTTGATTCTGACATAGCCATCCTAAAACTCCTGGACAAAGCCAGAATCAGCAGCTGTGTGCAACCCATTTGCTTGTCATCTTCTCATGACTTGACTTCACCCACAGAGGAGCTAACAATAATGGTGACTGGCTGGAAGGTGCTAGCTGACCTGAAGGACCCTGGCTACAAGAATGACACAATCCGGATGGGAGCTGTTCGGATGGTGGATTCCCTGCTGTGTGAGCAACAGTATGAGGATAATGGGATCCAAGTCAGCATCACTGACAGCATGTTCTGTGCCAATCAAGACCACACAGCCTTTTCCAACATTTGCCCTGCTGAGACTGGTGGGATTGCAGCCATAACTTTGCCAGGAAAAGCATCTTCTGAGCTGAGGTGGCACCTGATGGGATTAGTGAGCTGGGGTTATGATAAGACTTGCAGCCTAGAACTCTACAGTGGCTACACCAAAGCTCTTTCCTTCAAAGACTGGATTGAGAAGAACCTGAAATAAAAAGCTCTGTCTAGAAATGAAATTTTATAACTATCATAATATCTCTCTCAGTCTTTGCTGCTTTAGGCTTTTCATCCCAGTGATGAGGCATGCCTGGGATAAGGTTAAGGCAGATAGCCTGGTAATCTGTCTTAGGAGCAGGTGTTCCATCAGGCTCCTTGTATTTACCCCATGACAGAGGATCTTAGTGCATGAGAAACCTTGCCATATCTTGCCTGTCTCCCCTGGTGGGAGGATGATGCTCTGCTCTTCAGTCTGACTTATAGAAACCGGAGAGCAAATTCTCACTGAAATTAACCTGTAGTGTGGAGTTCCCCTTGAGAAATCAATGCCAAGGCTCTCCCAAAGATCAGTGGGGCTGAGGGGATAAGGAGGCTGGGAGGAGTAGCCTGAATTCCTTCGGATGGGTGAGCTTGTCACGGTGTGTGCTGTCTGTATTGCCATAGTACAATGTAATCTTTTTCCCTCCCAAGTACTTTACACATTTAAATAAACAATGGTTTGTTTTTCTTTTAACCTACATACCCATGTCTGACATCATTAGATTCCTTGTTGCTTCATCTGTGTCACAGTCTAGGGACTCTCTCCTGCCCTCATCCTGTTTGCATGTAGCTCTCTCTCACTTGGGACTCTTCAGGCACACTGAAAGGTAGAATTATCACAAAAATCAATTTCCATGTAAATAACAAAGATTTTTGTTTTGTTTCCCAATCCATCCAGTGCTGCTATTGTACATGAACCATTGCAATGAAAGATACAGAGGAGTTCTGTCTCCCATGTCATGTCTCCCATCACTCATGACTCCTGGGTAAGTCACTGATGACACCCTGGAATTTGTAGGACCTCCAGATTATGACAGTGCCCAAACCAGCTCACAGCAACAGTTGGAGGTGGAGGTTGGGGGTCTGCTGAAAGGATTTAGTACTCTCCCCAAGAAGCTGTGCTCTTCCTAGCCTACTGCATGGCTGTGGCAGTTTTGAGCTAACAAGTCTGATTCCAGCTCTGATACTCTGGTGCTGTGAAATCTTGCTAAGAGTTTCTTAGCATTCAGTAGCTTCCACCTACTTTTGAGTCCAAAAATTGCTGCAAAAAAAGAGCAATTAGTACTGGAGGTCATTCCATGTAATTTATTTGTTGCTTTCCTGGGCAGAAAGACTTATTAATATGTTATGCTTTTGTACTTTTCTTATTTTCACTGGCAGTAGAACCAGGTGATGTTGCTTGAATCAAAAATTTAAGGGCTATAACCAAAGCCTATTGCTTCTCTTTGCCTTGTTTGTCTGCCTGCTCCTGCCAGGAGATCATGCTTGGCTAGCAAACTGCATGGCAACAACAGCAACAAAAAATCCTGAACTAAATGTGAAAAATGAGATGTTTCACTCCTCTGCCTGTAGGAAGATGTGCCAGTGAGTGTGTACTACTCCCCCGCTGACAGGAGGGGTTGGAGGAAATGAGGTGACAGTTTTGGAGAAGGGCAAGCTTGCAGAGAGTCAGTATGTGTTTCTTCCTCACACTATGGACCCAGGATGAAATGAGAAAGGAACAGAGGTGTTCCCTGGCACCTGGCTTACCCAGTCAGAGCTTTTCTGTGGTTACATTAAAATGAGAGTCTCTAAGGGTAAGAGGAATTTTCTTTTCAAATAGAAATCATAAAGACCTGTGAGCTGGCTCTTCTCTCAGTTACAACACCATGACTGCATTGCCCTCCATAGCATTATTGTTCTCCATGGCTACATCCGAGAGAGAAGAAGAGGATCTATGTGTTTGGGTTTTTTTTCTCCTCTAGGATTTCTCCAGCAGAGGAGTAGGCAGTCCACCCCAATCTGTGAAAGCCTGCCTTAATTCCAGCTTTAGCCTTCACCCTTCTCTTTTTACTAAAGATCAGCCATGTCTAGTATTTACTGATCCTCTACCTCCTGCTCAGTGCTGACTCCCATCCCTGTTTGGCTCCAAACCACTCACAGATCTAGCAGAGAAGAGCTTCAAGTTTCTGGGCTTGGGCAGCAACAATATAGCTGTTTGCAAGCTTTATATCACACAGACATATATCCCTGAGAAGAAAGTTGAAGGAATTCATGGAATGGCAGTCACAGGAGGAGGTTGCTACAGCTGTATGTGCACAGCAGAATCCAACTCCCTTCTCTTCACAGCTCTTTGAAGAGAACAGAAGCAAGTAAAAAGCTCAGGCTTCTCTCAGCCCTAGGACCCAGATTTCAGCATAGCTCTTACAGAGAGAAGCATTAGCTGCAGCATTTGGTTCTCCTTCTGGACCTCAGTGATACTTGAAACCTAGCTTTAATTTTGGCTTATCTCTAACTAGAAACATAATGTGTTTCTGTTGTGTTTCTGTGTTTCTAGGGGTGGGCAGTCCCATTTAACATGTCCAAGCACCTGTCCCATGCCTAGTATTTGTATGAGTCCCACGCCAGCTTGTCCCTCTTGCAGGATGATCCACAGCACATAAGGGTGAACATCTAACACCAATAAATGAGGAAAATCAGGACGTGAATCTTTGACAAAACTCAACCTGTGATCTGGAGCCACTAATCCCCTTGATAGCTAGAATCTATTTTTAAGATGCTAAACTATTCCAAACATCTCTTCCTGAACAGGTGAGGATCTGTGCCATCTGTTGGAGAAAGGGTGTGAAATAGCACAACATGGAGAGCAACACATCCTCCTTCCCTCCCTCTGAGGAGAAAAGCTGTGCTGTCTGGAAAGGCCCTAAAGATATTGCTATGGAAAAAGGAGAGTAAAACACTCTCTGCATTCTTACTCTCTCCAATGGATTCCTCCTTCTCCCTTTGTACGTTTTTGGGGCCGAGGGTGCATTAAATTACCTCCAAAAGCAAGGATGCTTAGGTGAAAAATAGCACTGTAAGGGTATGGTCATAATGAAGTACATGCTTCTCTCAGGCACATCCTCAGCGGCTCTTGAGGGAATTGTCCTGGTAACTTCTTTCCACGAAAACCTAACTCCATGGTAAGATTACAAGAAAAAAGTTGTATTTGACTACAGCTAAGAAATACACACTGAGGCTGTGCCCAGCTGGCCAAGAAGGCCAACAGCATCCTGGCTTGGATCAGCACTGGTGTGGCAGCAGGATAAGGGCAGGGATTGTCCTCCTGGACTGGGCACTGGGGAGGCCACACTTTGAATCCTGGGTTCAGTTTTGGGCTCCTCACTCCAAGAAGGGCATTGAGGTGCTGGAGTGTGTCCAGAGAAGGGCAACAAAGCTGGGGAAGGGTCTAGACCACAAGCGTTGTAAGGAGCAGCTGAGGGAACTTGCGTTGGTTAGCCTGGAGAAAAGGAGGCTCTGAAGAGACATGCTCATCCTCTACAACTCCCTGAAAGGAGTCTGGAGCAAGGTGAGGTTTGGTCTCTTCTTCCATGTGACTAGTGACAGGACAAGAGGAAATGGCCTCAAGTTGTGTCAGGGGAAGTTCAGGTTGGACCTTAGGAACAATTTCTTGCCTGCAAGAGTGGTTAGGCATTGGAAAAGGCTGCCCAGGGCAGTGTTGGAGTCACCAGCCCTGGAGGGGTTCAAACAAGGTGTAAACATGGCACTTGGTGATATGGTTTAGTGGCATGGGGGTGTTAGATCGATGGTTGGACTTGACGATCTTGAAGGTCTTTCCCAACTGCAATGACCCTGTTTCTACCATCCCTCTCTGGTGCACTGACCTGCTCTAAGTTCCTGCTGACTCTCTCCAGCTCTCCATACGGTACTCCCATGATAACCCTTCCGGCCCGTTCACCTTCCCGATAACTCCTGCGGCCCTCAGCCACGCCCCAGCAGCAGTGGCCGTGAATACCGCCCGGGGACCCGCCCGCCTCCAGGCCTCACCCAGGCCTCCGGTGCGCGGCGGAGACGACTGCGGGCGGAGCAGGTAGGGACAGGACAGGACGGGGCGGGTACAGTCGAGGGCGGTGCGAACGGGCGCGGGGAAGGCGTGAGGTCACCCGCGGGACCGCGGCTTCGGCGCTGTGCCGGGCCGGGCTCTGCTCCGCGGGGACGCCGCCGAGGCCTCGCCGCCCCGGCCCGCGTGGCAGATGGGGCCTGCGCCGCCGCCGCCTCCGCGCCAGAGGGCAGCACCTTCCCGCGCTTCTGCTTCCGCTGCCGCCGCTGGGAGGCCCCGAGCGGTGTGTGCGCCGCGCCGCGCCCTGCTCGTCCCTGGGGG
>VWZO01012397.1:31831-51081 GCA_013396975.1 Bucco capensis
CTTGGAGGAGTAGGTCCCTGACCATCTCCTCGTGGATTATGGGGGGGAGATTTTGGTCCCATTCTCTTGGCTTGGGGGGCTGGCTTCCCTCAGTACAGGTGTTACTTTTATTAAAGACTGAGGGAAAGAAGGCATTCAGCACCTCAGCCTTATCCTTGTCTTTTGTTACTAATTTTCCTTCTGATTCTAGCAGGGGATGTAGGCTCTCTTTGTTGTTTCTTTTGTTGTTAATGTATTTATAAAAGCTTTTCTTGCAATCTATTACTTTTGAAGCCAGATTAATTTCTAGTTGGGCCTTGGACCTTCTAATCATCTCCCTACATAACCTAACAATTTCCTTATACTCACTATGAGTGGTCTGCCCCCTTTTCCAGAGGCCATAAACTCTCTTTTTTCCCCTTATCTTCAGCAATATTTCCCTATTCAGCCAACTTCAACCTTCCAACCTGAGGGAGCAACATGATCTGGAAGCACTTTACAGAATCACAAAGGTTGGAAGAGACCTCTAAGATGATCAAGTCCAACCATGCCTATCACTACCATGCCACTAAACCCCGTATCTAAATGTTTCTTAAACACCTCCAGGGACGGTGACTCCACTGCCTCCTTGGGCAGCCTATTCCAAGACTTAACAACAGTAAAGAAATTTCTCCTTATATCTAATCTAAACCTCCCCTGGTGCATCTTGAGGCCGTGAGATCCTGCAGGTGGTGTAACTGTATTAGCTTAGCATCATATCCAGGCTAGTGACTGCCTCTTAGACCAGCTAATTAGCTGAGCACAGGAGAGTACTGTGATAGATGTCCTGGGGTAGCACACAGGCTAGCTGGGTACCCTTTATGTCCTGGGTCAGGCCCATAGGGAGCCTGAAAGCCTGTTTCTCAACAGCTTTCTTGCTTCAAGGAAAAACCAGATCAATGTTATTTCTTCTAGACTATGAAAATGATGGCCAGCATTTGTGGTTTATAGTAACCAACTGTCTGGGACAATGACAGTGACAGCAAAGGTGAAAGCTTCAGGTGTGAATTCTTTCCTGCTGAACGTGCAGAGGGCTCTTGGCTCTGTACAAAGGCAGAAGTACACATGATGGTAGTACACTTCTGAGGCAGAAAGCTATCTGGTTAGTGCAGCATCTGGTCCTTATCTGGGTAAGAACTGCTCTTGCTGTATGGTAAGTGAGAAAAGATTTGTCCTTACAAGCACACATGTACACATGGCAGCCCCCACCTGCACAGCTATAGGAATTAATTGTCACCTGGCTGCTATTTATATCCCAGAAATCTAGGGCAGATCAGAATCCCTCACCCAACATTTTTGAGGAGATTTTAAACAGGCAGATGGCAAGGTCCCATGCCGGAAATGGCAAGGAAATACTATTCCTGTTGATATAGAAAGTGCTGGAGGAACCTTCACAGCTATGGAGGCCATAAGCATTACAAAACCACTGTAATACCAAAGCAGCTCAGTAGGAAGCCTTTCACTGCCTCCAGGATTAGCTGTTGCCTGCCTTCTTGCTCTCTATCCTGTCTTGTGCCTTGAGGAGGACATTTCTGTCTCCCTTCTCTGGAAGCAGGTTTGTGTCACATGGTGGCACCCTTGCAAACCGAATAAAGCTTGAACTCCTGCTTCAGCCTCTTGGGGATTTCTATGGAATCTTCACCCTCACTCAGTAACTTGAGGCTTGAATATCTTCCAGGTGCTGATCTCCTGATTGTGTTGTGGCTTGGAATTTGTGAACAAGTGGAAAGATTTACTGGGCAGTGGGAAACAGATAAAACCCACAAGGATGTTGTGGTTGTGTAAGCCTCATTTTTTAGGTAAGCTGGCAGCAGATGCAAAATCAGAGTGCAAAGAGTAAAATCCCAATATGTGGGTTGGTATTTTATCATACCTGGCTCTTATTGCCAAGACATTTTTCTTTTCCTCAGCAATATTTAGCAGTGAGATATCACTAACAGGAGCAGTTAAGGATTTTGTGAAATGTAAAGCAAGGCTATACATAGCTAAGTTCAGACCAAAGGAATCCCATCCTGGCTACCTGGATTCTTGCCAGCTTCTTGCCTTGGAGAGTGGTTTTGCGTTACCAAGTGCTCTGAAACATTCCTGTTCCTTTGCCTTTCCACACATGAGGGAGGCTGTTGAGTTTAGCTACCTTGGTTCCATAGCTGTACGTGCTTGGGAAGCCTCAGTGTCTTCAGAGCTCAGCCCACTGGAGAGATCTTGCTGGCAGTGTCCAAAACCCTGGGCTAGGGATCAGAGCCCAGCTATATGTTAATTCTTACATACTTTTACAGTAGAAAGAGAGTTGTCTGCTTTGGACATCTTGCTCTCTCTTACAGAGATCCAGTAAAGTACTGCAGTGAGAGTTCTCTGGGCACTGCATTTTCCTAGCTGGTGGAAAGACACCAGCAGTTGTAGTGGTCCTTTGGTGTAGGGGACCCAGGGAGAGCAGAAAGGTGGAGTCCAAAACCAACTCAGTATGTAGGTTTTATTTATTCACTAACCTACAGAGAGTTGTTTCTAGTTCAAAATAGCAATGGTGTTAGTTAATCGGGATGTCTTGTCCAAATCAGGAGATAAGAATGCATTTTGTTATCTTGAGTGAATAGCAAAGATGTAGTCATAGGCAAGCTGGAATGCCAGCAGCTTTAATCCTGCTAATGTTGAACTTTGGGCTGCCCCCAAAATATCCTGCAGAGCCAGCCCTTAACAGTAAAAACATGAAGAACAATAATATTTCATCAGTGAAGTTTTCCCCTGTGCCTGGATCACTCTATCTGGATTGGTCATGTGCTTCGCTAAGTACAAGTGATTTTCTGCTGTATGCCATGCTGTTGAATTTGCACATAAAACTGATTCTTTGCTTAGACTCCATGACAAATTAATGTGACAACAGTGTAGGATTGATATAACTGACTTTAAAAAGTGTTAAGTGACAGTTTAATTGTGAGTATAACAGTTAATAATATTTTCTATTCATGCTCTGCACTGAAGGTACAAAATCATTGTGATACCTGGATCAGTGTAGGACCCATCATGTCCCTCCTCCTCCTCCTGCAAGTACAGGAGGATTCCAGCAGTCAGCATATCTGAGATCACTGCTAGCCACTGCCTGCTGAGTGCTGGAGGTGATGGGAAGAGCTAGAGCTCTCATCTTAAAGCCACCGACTCTACATCTGCAGAGGGACCACTTGGAAGCTGGTCAGAGCTGATGAGAGAGAGGAACCTGCCAGAAGGAGGCATGGGTTGGACAGGGACTTTGAACAGGAGCTGTAGGGATAATAGCAGTTGGTGCCTTGAGGTCAGACTTAGCCTCAAGACTGAGAACTGACAGGGAGGGGACAAACCAATTACTGTCTCCTACCTGTGTGTTAATGCCTGGTAATGACCCTGGGTTACACAGTGACCATACATCATCCTCTAAGTGAAGTATTTCCCTAACTTTAGACACCATAAGGAAATCACAGTAGCTGTCATAGACTGTTTTCTTCATTATTTCCAAGGGGAGGGAAAGGAAAGAGGAGGATTTTAACCTGCAGCCAGTCTCTGTGCTATTTACACTCCTTCTGCCAACAAGAAGGACAAGAGTTTGAGCAGCCTCCCTTCTCATCTAGGGCATCTCTAGAATGACCACATTTAGGTGGTGTTGTTTCAGTGTGTTTGAGCCATGCTGTGATACCAGAATGTCTCTGGTGTGCCTCTTTGGGGCTAAAATGACAAGGACAAAAAGATTAATGTCTCCCAATTTATCTAAACAGAGAAATCAGAGACAGGGGCGCAGGAGAAGTCATGTACTCTAATCTTTGTAGATGGAGAGCTAAGATCTGAGGTTTTTCCCTGTGGCTGTGGATAGGAAGGTTGTCCTGTCCCCCTTGCCAGGCAGGTAATGCCAAACTATTTCCCACACTTTTCATCCCAGGTGATGCTGGTTGCCGCTTTGCTTCCCAACTGGAGCAGAGGAGGCCAGATGAAGGGCCGAACTTGCATCTTTGTGTGGACCTGCAGTGTATTCTGTCTTATGAAAAGAGATTATTTTCAGACTTTTGATTTGTTCAGGAATGCTTAGGTTCTCCTCTTGCTTTCTCTCAGGTTTTTGTTTTGTTTTGGTTTGTTTTTTTTTCTCCTGAAGCTTCAAACATCCAAAACCCTGACACCAACTGTTTATTTTTAGAGGCAGACCGCCTTTCTCAGAATTGCTGTTTCTAAGCACTGTTGTGAAACTGATGTATTTATTAACAGTGGCTGATTTGGAAAACTAGGCTTTTAGACATCAAAAGTACATACCTGAGGGATAGATGAGGCATTGCCTAATGATGGGAAGTACACTAGTCTCAAATAGTAAATCAAAAGATCCTCAGTGACAGATGACCAGTTTATGGCATTTCACAAACCTTCCCTCACTGCTTGTTTTGTGGACTATTATAAAAAAGTACTCAGGAAAAGGAAGGTCAAAACCTATCTGAAACCAGTGTTTTCTTGATCAATTTCTGGCATAATGTGTCATGGTTCAGTAGGTAGATTCTTTTTCATGGCTTATGGTCTTGACATAACTTCAGATTCTGCTTAGCAGGAGAGTAACAGAGACAGAAGAAAGTTCATCTATCAGTTGAGTAAGAAACTAGGTGAGCAGATAACACCCCAATAGGGCATTTTTTTTACATGACAAAGTGTAAAAAACGTAAGACTGGAATGGTGTGTTTTCCTGAAACTGGCCATTAACAATTATTGTCAAGGGTCTTCCTTGTTTAAAGAAGATGTTCACACATCTGCTGTCCTGGTTTGGGCTGGAGCAAAATTAATTCTGCTAAGAGGGTATTGCTCCTAGCCAGTGTTCCTTTAAAAGGGGACTGTATTCATCTGAAAGCTGGCAGTATGTTTTCATAACATGCTATCATTCTCTAATAGCTTAAGCCTGAATGTTTGGGTTTCATGCTGAGGATTGGAATATAAACTTCTAACTTTACTGAGAAGTCAGGGGGGGTGCAGGGTGAGAGCATTCACCTATAGGAAAGGGACAGGCAAGGCAGGTGACCCCAAACTGACCAACTGAGTATTCCATTTCATACACGTCATGCTTGGTATAAATTTAGGGGGGCCGTCCCCCCTTCTCTCTCTCTCTTCTTCGCCTCTCTGGCAGCCCTGCTTGGCACCCCCAGCTTTGCTGCTTTCTGCGCTTCCGAGTCCAGGCCTCCGGGGTCCAGCTTCCTCCCTTTCCCTCTCCCCCACCGGGGGAGTTCGGCTGCGGTAATTTAGCAACCAGGAGGGAAGGTGGGAGGTTTGGATCTTGGTGTTGCCTCTGCCATTGTTTTCTATTAAAATAGTTAAACTTGTTCAGCCTTTTCCAATCCACAAGTCTCGTTATTTCATCCAAACTACAACATCTGCTGAGCCATGAAAGACGTTTCTACCTACAGACATCTACTAAAAGAAACATCGGCAAACCTGCAGTCATTGCTGTTTGTCATTGTAACTGTTGGTGATCTGCCACCAAGTTGCTAGTTGTCTCTAAGACATAACTGACCAACATGACAGCTTTAAATTCACCCATTTGATACATTTATGTTGAAGTGGAGATGGCACAGCTGTCCTTTGGTGTATCTGTCTGGGTATTACTGGCCTCAAAACACATTTCCTAGAGATTTAGCAACAGAGTCTCTTTGCTGTTCCATCATGTTCTGAATTCAGTGTGAGGAAGTATTTGGGCTCTGTGGAAGTGATTTTCACAGTCCCATCCTAGTATAAATTAGAATATTCTAGCAGGTGCTTTACTTTTCAGCCTTTGGGACCATTAGTGAGTGTACTAGACATCCTTATCTTGTATTCCCCCCTCAAATAGCCTTTGTCCAGGGTCTGTGGAGAAGGTGGCATATAAGTTGGCTAAGCTGTATCTTAATGTTGTTTCAGTGGCTTCTCTAGGTTCTCCTGCTCTTGCAGGGGGGTTGGACTAGATGATTTCCAGAGGTCCCTTCCAACCCCTAACAAATAATTACACTCTTATATAATTTATTTCAAAGGGAATTATGTGGAACAGAAAAGATTCCAGATTTTAAAATCTAGCCCTTTTCTAAACTCCTTTGGTGTAGCTAACAGTGGTCCCTGACAGGTTGTTCCACTGTTAGTGATTTCAAACCACAAGCATTAACTTGCTGTAGTGATTTATGGTTGTTCTTTCATGTATGTATATATGGCTAGGCTTCGCGAACGAAGATNTTGTTCTTTCAAGTGCCATGAGGTCCCACAAGGATTAGGTGGATTAGCAGAAACAAAGTCAGAAAACAAGGAGGCAGACAAAAAGGTTCATCAGAAAACAGGGTATAGTTAGAAAAGTTTCATAGCTGCTGTAAAGGAAAACATGGTGAGTTAGCTTATCTGTTTTGTGGACAATGCTGAATCTGAGTTCACCTGAAAAAAAACCCAGAACTCAGTAAGGGATAATGATCAGTGACTGCCCAAGCAGGGAGAGAGACCTCCTTTGTCTAACTGTTCTTACTTGGTAACAACAGTGAGTAGTCTCTGTCTTTATCTGTGGTTTCCATAACAGTGACCCCACTCATGCACGTTTCAAATCAGAGCATGGGTGTATGTTCTGTATGGAGATCTCAGAGCTTCTCAGGCTTGTTTAAAATGCATCCTTCCAGCTCAGTGGGATCATGCGTTGCCAGTTTTCCTGGGCAGAAATGAAAAGCAACGTTTCACCATCTAGTTTGCTGGAGTGTGTCCAGAGAAGGGCAACAAAGCTGGTCAAGGGTGAAGAGCACAAGTCTTGTGAGGAGCAGCTGAGGGAACTGGGGTTGGTTAGTCTGGAGAAGAGGAGGCTCAGGGGAGGCCTTCTTACTCTTTACAGCTTCCTGAAAGGAGGTTGGAGTGAGGTGGAGGTTGGTCTCTTCTCCTAGGTGATAGTGTCAGGGGAGGTTGAGGTTGGAGATGAGAAACAATTTCTTCCTTGCAAGAGTGGTTAGGCATTGGAAGAGGCTGCCCGAGGCAGTGGTGGAGTCACCATCCCTGGAGAGGTTAAAAAAATGTGTAGATGTGGCACTTAGTGACATGTTTTAGTGGCAAGGCATGGGGGTGTTGGGTTAATGGTTGAACTTGAGGATCTTGGAGATCTTTTCCAACCTTAATCATTTTATGAGTCTATGATTGTCGCGGTCAGGGTGGCCAAATACAGGTTCTGGTGAAGCAGCAAATTCAAGTCTCTTTATTAACTACAAGTGTCTTCTTATATACCTTTTCTCTAGTACATGTGTCTCTCTGCTACTGGTTACATATAACCATAATATGGTACCATTGGTTAGTATTTGCATATTGCCAAGTCATCTCTGCTTTGCTACACCCCTGCTCTGTGGTGCATTTTACTATCTCCAAGGTCACTTCTGACTCCATAACATCCACATATGATCTAGTTATTGTTTGCCTGTAACGCTTTTTTACATTCAGTTTCTTTTTTCCCCTGTTCACTGATCCATATACAAAGTGGGAATTCCCTGCAGCTTCTTTAGTGCCTGTATGGATGGAGCTGGTACTGGAGGTCCTGCACACACTGCACTCCTTGCTGATCCCTGGTAAGCAGGGATCTCTGGTGAGTGTGTGTGTTCCTGGTGCTGGTAAGGCAAACACCGACAGCTGTCTTTACCTCACTGTTCTGTGCAGTGTCCCACCAGTTTGCCCAGCCACTTTCCATGTTTTGAATGGATCACGTAGCAATCCCCTGACAAAAACTGAAGTAGGATTTAACAGTTCTGGCTATCTGCTCCGTTCTGTTTATGCTATCAGCCTCTGTATCCTATTTTTTTCTTCAGACTGTTGGCAATAGTTGGCCACCTGAACTAGAATCAGACTTGGTAGTTACTAGAACTAATTCATGAAAGAGAAGTGAGGAAAAAGGCCATGGTAGGATTACCACAGTGCTATCCAAATAGTTCTTTCAGTAGGTGAAAGGTAGGTGTCCTGCCCATCTGTTATTTTTAAGTCTTTACTCACTGCAAGAATTAATAAAAATTAATTACAAAGGAATGTGAAGAAGGTGGTGCACATTTAATTGTGGTTCTCCTGGCCAGCTATGCATAGTTTATTTGGGTTTGTCAGTACAGACTGCTCTGGCTAGATGAGTTAGGTCATGATCTGATCAAATCACCTGATTAGATGAGTGGACAGTGTGGTGAACTGAGAACTGGCTGAATAACAGAGCTCACAGGGTTGTGGTCAGTGGTCCAGAGTCTAGTTGAAGGCCTGTAGCTGGTCATGATCCCCAGGGGTCATGACTGGGTCTGGTCTTGTTCAACATCTTCATCAGTGACCTGAATGAAAGGATGGAGTGTACCCTCAGCAGGTTTGCAGATGGTACCAAACTGGGAGGAGTGGCTGACACCCCATGAGGCTGTGCTGCCATTCAGTGAGACCTGGACAGGCTGAGAGTTGGGGGAGAGGAACCTCATGAAGTTCAACAAGTACAAGTGTAGAGCCCTGCACCTGGGAAGGAATAACCCCATGGACCAGGACAGGTTAGGGGATGTGTGTGCAAAGAGGGATGTGGGAGTGCTGGTGAGCAAGTTCACCATGAGCTAGCAGTGTGCCCTCATTGTCTCCTGGGGTGCATTAAGAGTGTGACCACCCAGTCATGTTCTGGCAATCACTTCTTATCAGTTATAAAAAGGAAAACTGAATTTCAACTTTGCTCTTCCTTCAGTGAGACTTTAGCCGCTGTGGCTGACAGAAGGAAAGCATTATGAGTGGAACATGCTGATCTTTTTTGCTCAAGTCCAGACTGTCATAACATATGTGATACATGTCACACATATGTTCTGATGCTTTGCGGGATTTTACCTGTTGGTCTAAAAGTCTTTCTCTAGAAGCCCTTTGCAGCTCTCATGGACATGTTAGCACTCTGTCTGAAAATGTCTGGGCTTGCCTCCTGTGCACTGGCTATTAGCACTAATTCCTCATGGATTTACACTTATCCCAGAGCAAAGGTGAAGTACCTGGAGCTAGCTGTCCCTTGAAAGTGTAGGACAGGGAGCATGGTACCTCTGCCTGCATTGCAACAGATTCCCAGTGCAGCTGAGCCTCAGTTTTAAAGGCTTTGCTGTCTTAAAGTGTTAAGTCACATCTTCCACTTCCCTGTGAGTTTCAGCAGCTCTGTTTCCTTTGGCTGGGTTCTGAGTGGGACTGCCTAGTTGAGGCCAGGAGATGGGGTTAAAGAATTGCTTTTGACTCTCTTCCTTTGTGACTCCCACCAGCTAGCAGTAACAAAGTACTCTGCAAGTTTGAGCCTGGCAGCTAATAAAGCTGCTGGATTTTATGCACAGGATGGATTTGACTCATCCTTGCTTCTCTTGGAAGTGCAGTGCAGCTGTGGCAGAGCAACAGGTCTGTGCTTGCTGCAGACTCTGCCTTGTTCTGTTGTGCTCTGGGTGGGAAAGGAGCAGGACACTTGTGAGGTTCACTCTTCGCTGGGTTAAAAACTGGCTGGATGATCGAGCACAGAGAGTGATTGTGAATGGTGCCACTTCCAGCTGGTGTCCAGTGACCAGTGGTGTCCCCCAGGGTTCAGTCCTGGGCCCAGTCCTGTTCAACATCTTTATTGATGATCTGGATGAGGGGATCGAGTCTACCATAAGTAAATTTGCGGATGACACCAAGCTGGGAGGCAGTGTCCATCTCATGGAAGAAAGGAAGGCACTGCAGAGGGACCTGGACAGGCTAGGCGAATGGGCAATGACCAATGGTATGAAATTCAAACAGGCCAAGTGCAGAGTCTTACACTTTGGCCACAACAACCCCATGCAGCGCTACAGGCTGGGAGATGAGTGGCTGGAGAGTGGCTCAGCGGAGAGGGACCTGGGAGTACTGGTTGATAGCCGGCTGAACATGAGCCAGCAGTGTGCTCAGGCAGCACGGAAGGCCAATGGCATCTTGGCCTGTATCANTCGTGATTCTGTGAAAACAGGTAGTGTGCAATAGCCTGTGGCTCTTCTGGAGGAAAAAAACCCCACCAGGTAGAGCTCAGAAGCATTGATGTGGTATGCAGAAATGGGAGCTAAAAAGCTAGCATTCCCAGTTCTCCTTTCACAGGGCATTTTGTTAACAGTACATGCTGCCATACATCATACAGAATCACAAGAACACAACAAGGCTGTATGAGAGGGTGTGATTAGCACTAAAAAAAGATGACTGGAGAAAACCCAAGCAAGCAAAGGAGATGCTTCCCTAATGAGGCTGTGAGGAAAGTGCCATAAATAGGCTAATGAAACTTCATTTAGGAATACAGTCATAATACCAGTTCCAAGTTGCAGTTGTGGAGTGACATTTTTCTCCTGCCTTAAAAAAAAAAAAAATAAACCTGGGACTGAATTCTGCCAGCAGATGGACAGCAAAGGCTCACTGTGTTAAAGAAATAGAAATCATAAAGCTCAGACCTGCTTTAGAATACACAATAGGATGTGTTGCAAAAACTACATCTGTTTTTTTATTTGGGTGCTCTCCAGACAAGAACCTAAACCCAGAGGTCAGCAGCACCCCTTCTTTAGGAAACTCAAAGTCTAGACAATTGTCTAGATTGTCTAGATTGTCTAATTGTCTAATCTAATTGTCTAGACAATTAGATCCCATTCTCGGTGCATTTAATACAATACTTTTAATGTGGATAGTTCTCTTGTAGTGCAATGCAAGAGACTGTCAGTTGACCTTCTCTCACCTATTACCCTCTTCTTACTACTGCCTCATTCCCAGCTCACCCCAAACACATGCATGTTGAGCTTCTCCTTCCTCTTGCCTTTCAGAGCTTAGTGAACTGCAGTTTTTCTGATAGGTTTTTTCTTTAATATGAACCATAGTTACCTGATGGCTTTGCTTCATGTTAGCACCCTTGTTGTCTGCTCTAGGACAGAGTGAATTCAGTGCTAAATGAGCAACCCAGAAGAAGCTGGTATCTGTCCGTGGATGGGAAGTTCTGAGTACTGTTTCAGTATGGTGTGCCAGAGGAGCCTCCAGATATCCAGACATCTGATTTGTGTATGTTTGAAAAACTCATCCTGTCTCTCACGGGGAGTGACTCCAGTCCAAGCAGGCAGTTTATCCTTTGGCTTCTCCCTGCTGTGTCTACCACAAGGAATCATTTTATGGTTTGTGGGACTGATCCCTAGAAACTGAAATCACTTCTTTCCCGTCTATCACAAAGCTGCCAGCAGTGGTTGTGTGTTTCAGTCCCAGCAGAGCCAGGCTGGGCTGTGTCCAGGGATGAGCCCAGCTCCCCTCCCTTCCAGTTCCACTTGCTCACCACACTAACACCCTTTGCCATGTAAAATTCACTCTGCTTCTCCCAAAATAAGAGTCCTCATGCTATTACCCCATGCTGGTGCCCCATCGGTCCTAGAGGAGTGGCCTTGCTAGAGGAGGGAGGCTGACAGCATGTGTGCAACTCCTGCAGTGGTGAATGAGATGTTGTTAGCAGTAATAAGTTCATTCAAGCTGGTAAAAATGGCCTAAGGTACAAGACCTTCCTTCTGTTAACCATAGGCAGCACCAGAAGGCATCCCATCAGTCAGCACTCTTCCTAATGTAGGTTCATGATCTAGGTAGCTGTGCAAAAATGTGACACAGGCTCTTATGGGCAAAGGACACAGACTGGAGCTGCTCTAATTGTACCTTGAGGGTGGTTGTACCTGTCCCTGTATGTCCACATGGAACTGGTGCTCCATGAGGAGAGACAGATCCCATTATAATGTGGACAGGAAAGCCAGCAACTGTTTTCCAGGTAGTGCAGTGAGAAAGAAAATAAAAACAAAGAACATTTATTGTTGCTTTACTTCAGCCAGGGAGGTGTATTTTCTGCTTGTGCTCACTGGTCAGCACTCTGCTGGCTTTGGTGATGTTCTGTCAGTTTCTATCAGCAGAGATGTGACCTTCTGCTTGCCTGAGATTTATTCAGACAATCCACCTTTCAGTCACCTGCAGGTGTGTGTTTCATGGGGAAAGCTCACCTTTAGTGTGTACACATCACTACTTGTCAAGGCCTGTACTGTTCACGTCCAAGCAACCCAAAAACGTTTTTATGAATAGAGATCTCAGACATTATTACTATGGCAACCTAATACTGTCACTCAGGAGTAAATTATTCATGGTTTTCAGCAGCAGAAAATGCAGAATCCTCTTCCTGATGGCTGTGCACTGTGGTGTCCTGTGTTTTAGTGAGAGAGTAATGCAAGACTTTGTAGCTCTGGGATTTGATAGTGCCTTATGTAAGTGATAGGATCTTTCTCTTTGCTTTTTGTTTTTTCCTGGGTCTTTGTCATCTGCTCTCAAGCAGCTCTAGCAGTTTATCTAGCAGCTTATCTAACCATTAACTGACAGGCAGAATGGGGTTTATTTGTAGAAGGAAATTTCTTCTTCTGAGCTTCAAAATGCCACTTGTTTTTAGTTTTTGTATAGAAAAAAAATGCCTCCTGATAATTAACAAAGTACAATTCGAATTTAGAACNTGTGTCAGATGCCCTGCTAGCATTTGATACAGCTTTCTTCCATGCAGAAATAGCATGATTATAAAAGTCTTGCAGAACATTTTAAGAGCTTTTCTTCTACATTCATTAATCCACAAACTTTCCCAGCCAGTTTAGGAGTGAGGAAAGGCTGTAGTGTTCTCATTTTGTAAGAAAACAGAAGCTAAATTGGTGAGCTCTGAACTTCTAGTTTTGCAACTATTCATTAAGAATTTTTCTAAGGGATTTTCCATGCTCAGATCCACCCCCTCAAAACCTATTTCAGTCATTTTTCTTTTATGAAATTTCCTGGAAATGCTTGTAAGGGTTTAGTACAAAAAGCATCATGAGGAGAAGAAGGCAATTCATTTGGAAACAGAGTGATTGGAGAGCAGAATATTTTCCATCTTTAATTTCAAGTTCAACGTACACTCCTGTGTTCTGGTGTTGGCAGAGGCAGTAGCTGTTCTCCAAAGGGTCAGAAAGCCCCTTCAAGCTTACAGAACTTGGCTCTGAATAACTGCTTTTGTAGTGCTTTGCATTACTGCTTTAAAACTAATGAAAGATGTGGTCTTGCTTATCATTTTTTCTTTCTTATTATCCATTTTCTTTGGTTATTCAGATTGTCTTTTTTCTTAGTCTTTTCTCACTAAAGTATTTGGTTGGTGACTCCAGATAAGAATTGACATTTCTGGTAGTGTTGATATGCAGGAATGAGATCAAAGACAGGTGTGACCTGCAAAGCTGATGGGCCAGGACAGATACTATAACCTCATCAGCCAGTCAAGACCTCTATCTGCCTGGCTGTCCATCACAGGCCCTTAGTGAGTCCTGTGGAAAACAGATAGAGCCAGGGGATCGGAGCTGTAGGATGCCTCACTGTGCTGAGACACTTGGCAGGTGGCACGGAGGCTTTCTAGGAAAAGCAATAAACCAAAGAGAAGAAAGGTTTGTTGCCAACTGCTCAAACCAGATCATGCTTCAGTGCATCTCACACGTTTGTGTGATCTCATTTCAGAGGGACTGGGAGATCTCAGCTTTTCAGCAAAGCTGGGAACAGTTGGGGCCATACAGCTTACCTCAAATGAGTGGCAGCACAGCAGCCTTCTTGGAGAAACTCCAGGCTTAAAGCACAGACTCTGACTTTTTGTCAGGTTTTTGTTAGAAGTAAGTTTTCTGTGCTAGGCTGGCGAAATTAGAGGGAGAAGCAGAGCAGTGGGAAGGAGAAACAGTGATTTTAGTGGAAGTTTGAAGTTGCCTGTGTCTGTCTGAGGACATTCTGCTGGGCTCTGAGCTCAGATGTTGAGACATGTATTTGTACCATCAAGAAAGGAAGGAAATGAGTCTGCTTGATCCTTGTGAGATTTTTATTAGAAATATATAAATGGGGGGGGGGACACCAAGCAAACAAAAACAGGGGGAAAATGATCTTGAACTTACTAAAAAAATATATATATATATATAAATGCGTGCACATATTTATGTATGATTGACAAGATTCATTAGACTGTTACAGAGATTCTCAGGGGAAGGAGTGGAAGATAAGTCTCTTAAAACTTTAATGAGTAGACTGGACAAATCACTCCAGTATTTCACAAGGCACACTAACTGAATTGCCTAAGAAAAGCTCAGGTGACTTACTAGATAACTGGTTTAGAGATGCATTTGAAAGGAGAAAGGTCCAAAAGGCACTAAGGGAAGCTTAGAAAGTCCACCCCCCTTTTTCTGCAGTGCAATCCTGTTGTCAGATTTTGAGATCTTCCACCAGTTTCTTACTGGACATACGGAGCAAGCAAAATAGGAAGGAGAGCACTGCTTTATCTCCAGTTTCTTCATCACTGCAGCATCTGCACCACTGTCCAAAAGCCACCTTTTAGCAGGAAAGAAAATACTCCTTGCTCATGTAGGGTGCAGTCTGTGGTAGGAAATGATCTATCTACTGAGGCCAAGGAGTGATCCTGAAATGTTATCCATGAAAAACTAGCCAGCAGGGAGGAAGAGGGGTAGCCTGTGGAGAACGTGCAGGGCTATATATAACATTAGCAGTGGGATTGTCCTTAGCAGATATTTTAGCTATTCAGTAAACCCAGAGAGAATTATGATTCAGGAATATTCAAGGCAACTCCTTCTTGCTTGTGACTGGAAGAGGAAACATTACAAATCAGATGGCAAAAAAGCACAAGAAGGGGGGGGAAAGCAGCAAAAGGAGAAAAGAGATAAGAAAGAAGAAAAAAAGGGAAAGGGAAAGAAAAAGATAAAGCAAAAGAGAACAATCAGTAAGCCTTCCTGAAAATCCCCAAGGCATGGGGATAATCTGTGTGTTTTGCCTGCTCTCTGTTACCATCTAGCCCACAGGGACAGGATGGATGGAAAGAAGGAAGGCTGGTGTGCAGCTGCCTAGGGCTGGATAGGGAGGACCTGAGCCTCTGACATGCTTAATGCATTTCTTTGGACACAGGCATTGCTTCATCAGCAAGACAGAAATAGAGAATTACCAGAAAGCCCAGAAGTTCTAACTGTAACAAGAGAGATGCTGCTCTTTGCTGCTCCACACCTTTCTATCCCTCTCCCTTGCCCTGCACACACCTCTCTGCAGGCTGGGCCGTCTTAAGCCCTACCGCACTCAGCACGTTTCCCTGCAGGGGTGTTTGGGGGATTGCCCATAGGATTTAAGAGCTGGAACTCAAACCCCAAGAAGGGCAAAATGCCGCAGCTAGAGTCTGGTTTAATAAGATTTAGTTAAATATTTGTGGAGACAAAATTTACCTGCCCTTGTGAGGCATTCCACTGCCAGGAGTTCAATAAACATCTCAAGCTGAATAGCACATCCAGGTGTCATTTCACCAAAAAATGTGAATTATCCAGGGTTTTCTGGTATCTTCTTAGTTCCCTCCCTGACATGGAAAGGAAAGGATTACTTAAGCACAAGGGCAGAAGAGTTCAAGCCTGTTTTTGCAATGCCTGCTCTCAGAAGCAGTCCCTGTGAGGTTCCTTGGAAGAAGAAAGGCTGCATTCTTCAGTCTGGAGAGCACATCAGGAAGCTGAAGCCAAGGGATTTGTTTTTTTCCTTACTGAGGAAGATCAGTCTAAGGCCCGTGCCTGAGACGTGGTGAAATGAGGAGGTGCTTGCCAGAGCTCCCCCATTTTCAACGTGGCCATTACTCCAGCTAAGATGAGGAAAACATATTTGGTTTTCCAGCCCTGCCCAAGGTCTACGTTGTCACTTCAGGACAGATGAAATCAGCTATTTGTCCTCACAACTTTTGTGTGCGTGAAATGGCCTTTTCTGTAGCCACATGGGTGTATGGGTGTGGAGTTCTCCCTCCTGGATCTTCCTCACATTGGAGAAATCCCTCCTGATTGTTGTGTGATGTCGAAGCAACCCTTACCTTTCTGCCACCTGCAATAGTCACACCACCATGTTTCCCAGGACAAGGGAAGGGAGCACTGGGAATTAGGCTGTGAACAGAAAAGAGATCTGCCTGTCTGTCACCCTCTATCTCACAGGTTCAGACTGTTGAAGTGCCAATCATAGGCTGCAGTAGAAAGGCTTCAAAGACTGTTGATGTCTTTGGCAGTGTTTTTATTATGTAGCTAAAAAATGCATCATTCTGTAAATTGAAATAACATTTCTCCCTCAGCCCTTCTATTTTTTCCCCCACCATCCTAGTAGAGAGGCTGTGGTAGAAGTAAGAAAATCTGAGCAGTCAATCTGATGCCCGTTTTCCTGTCTCTGTGAGATGCAGTGAGCAATTGCAGGCAGAGCAGACAAATTCATGCATTTTGGAGCTGTGAAAAAAACAAGAAAGCAGTAAGCAACAGAAGACAGCTCAACACCTCTGGCTCCCTACCTTTTCCAGGCTGCCCTGGGATCCCCGGGGAACATTGCATGCCCTCTGGCTCTTTTCTGTGCCTTCCTTACTTTCTTCTAAGGGTAGATCTAGAAGAGGATTAATTGAAAAAGCATTTGGTGTCTTCTTGCAGCTCTCCACCTATCTAAGCTAAGGTTTAAGAGATCAGCCTAGTCTGTGGTGCAGCAAAGATTAGTCAGGCTTTAAAATAAAACTCTTTGGAAAAAAGTTCACTAAAAATAAACTGTCATGCTTCTACCCATGAATCGGTGCAAGGACTACAAATAGACACCAGTGCTTAAACCAGCATGGCATTCCAATGCAAAAATGAACACCTCTCTTGTTTTGAGGTGTGTAAAATACAAATGTTAATGCCTCTGCACCTAGATGGAATGTGGTGGCACCTTAGGTTTTGGAAGGAAACAGAAACTCTGCATGATTTTTTAATGGTTAAATGGCATCATGTTATTAAGCAAGTAAGAGATTAAATGCAATCAAGCAGCCAAAGCCCCCTGCAGTTTATTTGTATTAATGCTTATTGCATGCTAGTGATAACCAAAAGAACCCAATAACCCAACCATTATAGTGTCAGGAAACAAAGCTGTAGAGAACCTAAGGAGGTTTTCCATCCTTCATTTGAGACAAGATCAGTCAGTCTGGTCTCATCTCTGACAGGCTTTTGTTTAAACTAGAGGGACAGTGAAGGACTTCTTCTTCAGGCTTCTTCTGCAGAGTAGAAGAGTTTTTGTAGCACCTAACTAACCTTAGCCTACTTGCTAAACATTAAGTTCTTTTCTACCTACTGCAGCCAGACAGAAAATAGTTTCTGTCCTGTGGAGCACAGCCTCTTTCATAATGGAATGCTTCTCTGATGCTCACTTGGTGTTATATCTTCATTTAAATACCTAACTTTCAATGGGAAGAGTTACTTTTGTTGTATTAAAGCCTACAGGAGATGCACTCCAGTACTCAGCTCCCACTGTGCTACCATAGAGTAAAATTTCCCTTTTAGTTCTGACCAGAATAAAGCTATGAGTGAGTCACTTGGATCTTTTAATGATGGTCTGAGGCAATCAGCATCTTCCAGCAGGGAAGTTTCAGGGCCTCTCTTGTATACACCTTGCTAATTTTTCAGCTGTTCAGAGAGAGCTCACTTTATCTCCCAGGTCACAAATGGGAGGGTTTTTTTGCTTCTTACTGCAGAATGTCAGGAAGATGTGTTTGGGGACTGACCTCATTCTGCTGTGTTATGGTGTTTGAGGCTCTGGTCTGTGCTGTGCACCTCAGTGTGTGTTCTCACAGTCACAGACCAGCCTTCAGGTACAGAAACATGAAAAGTGAAGAACCTTGCAGGATGGAATCAATTCCACAGTTGGGTCACAGAGTGCCCTGCATGCTTCCATAGGCAGTGTTGTCACAAGGGCAGTGAGGCCAGGGCTTTCTGTCTTATTGTAAAGAGTTGTTTTGTTGAATGTTTCACATGATCATACTCACTGGATTTTGAGAAGAGTCTGAAGTAGAAACCTGATGATCCTCGTTGTGAATAACAGTGACAGCATGAGCTTGTTGCTAATTCAGGTGCTTTTTCTGCTTTTCTAATAATGTGTTTCATTTTTGTTACTCTGTTTAGCCACAAATGGGTTTTAATTTTCCAGGACTATCTTATCTTCCTCTTTGTTTTCGCTCTGTAAAGACACTGCTTGAGAAGTGTAATTAGTACAAAATTAGAGTTTAGTAGTTGGATTAAAGCACCTTGCTTTTTGAGGAAATTTGTCCTAGCCACATTGTAAAAGTACAATGGTTTATTAAGTCATGGGGTAGAAGCATGAGAGGAAAGTGTTTAGATGATTACCCATTGACAGCTAAGTAATTGAGCAGGCAGCAAAATGCTGCATTTTTGGTCAGTTTAGCTCGATGCTGTTGCAGCTTTTAAGATGAGTGGTACCACAGAATGAAAAAGGAGAAATAAAGTCTGTGGTGACTCTGGCAGAAGAGTGCTCCATGACTTGGCCTTAATTTTCATGTCATGCACTACTACAGTGCCCAGAGTGAATCCAGTGTCCTGATGCTCCATGTGCTGGTGCAGTTCTCACTGACTGCAGTGTGAATCATCTGGTGCAAGCATAAGGAGAATTACACTCAGAAAAATCACAGTTCTCTTAGACTAGTGTCATAAACCTGGGGGCCAGGTCATTTATGTGCTTTTTTGTGAGGACAGTGTCTTTAAATGTCATGGTAGGAGTGGGATTTAGATGCCTGCTCTGCGGCAAATGCCTTTTATATTTTTTATCATTGCACTGTGGTTCCTGCAAATAATTTCTGATTTGTATTGAGGTGGAAGGGATCTAGCATTCTGGAACAGGAAACACAGGATGAGTTGGTAGGAAATAAAGTTTCTAAGAAGTACCTCAAGGTTTGCACTAGCTTCTCTGTATTTTGCCTAGGACTCTGCTTGGGGAGAGACCAACTAGAGGTCCACAGAGGCAATCCCACAGTGAGGATGTATCGACACTCACACACTCCTTTACCTTGCATGACTTTCCCATGTTGTTGACATAAGGTCTTTGAGATATGAGGAATGTGAGTCCTAATATTCACTTTGTGAAATAAATGCTACCTAGAAGTGATGTCAGTGTCAAAGCAAGGGGAGTAGGTTGGGACAGAAGGTCATAAAACAGGGAAAAAGTAGTTCTTAAGAAGCATCAGAAACCCTCAACAATATACAGCATTTTCCATACAGGTATTTAAAATCTGTTTTCGCTCTAAAGGCAGAAGGTGTTGTTTTATGGTCAGACTTCATGATCTTAGAGGTCTCTTCCAACCTTAATGATTCTGTGATTCTGTGTAGGGATTTAGATTCAAGTTTGCAGTTTGAGACTGTATCTGTGCTAGAGATGAGGAATCATAGAATCATAGAACAGTTACA
>VWZO01012400.1:1068-26263 GCA_013396975.1 Bucco capensis
TTTCATCATCCTTCCCCAGGTGAAGCTCCATCAATTCCAGCTGATCACTGATGTAGAGGGAAACACCTCCTACCCTGCCTGTCCTTGCTAAATAGCTTGTACCCTTCTATCCCTACATTCCAGTCATGGGAATCATCCCACCGAGCTTCAGTAATAGCCTCTATGTCGTGGATTTCCAGCAGCACAGTGGTCCTTAATTCATCCTGTTTATTGCCCAAGCTGCACACATTTGCATAGAGGCACTTCAGCTGGGCCGGCTATGCCACCTTCTTAGCTGAATCCCCTTTGATTCCCATGGGGTTTCTTGGTGCAACTTCCCTGGCTTGCCTCAGGGCAACAAGTTGAGAGTCCTTCCCTCTGCTCTTGACATGCTGCCCCACTGTTTGTCACAGGTGAGCATGAGATTACTAACCCCTTCCCCCTTCAAATCTAGTTTAAAGCGCTATCAATGAGCCCTGCCAACTCCTGCGCTAGAATCCTTTTCTCTCTCTGTGACAAGTTAGCATCCCATTAGTTTGTCGCAGCTCAGGTGCCTTGAATATCGAGCCATGATTGTAAAACCCAAAACCCTATTGATGACAACAGTCCTGGAGCTGTGAATTGATCCGTTGGCTCTTCCTATACCCTCGTCCATTGCCGATGTTAGGGGGATGGAGAACACAACCTGAGCTCCTGATCCCTTTATCAGTTGCCCCAAGGCCCTGAAATCTCTTTTCATTGAATGTGAATCTCTCATTTCTACATCATCACTACCCACTTGAAAGACCAGAAGTGAGTAATAATCTGAAGGATTCACAAGGGTGGGAAGTTTACCTACAACCTCCTTTACCTGGCACCAGGGAGACAGCAGACTTCCCTATGATGTGGGTTCAGTCTGCATATTGGGCCCTCTGCTCCCCTCAGGAGGGAGTCACCTACAACAATGACCCATTGATTTTTCTTTTTAGGGTCAGCTTTGATGGCTGGCCTGAGGCGAGTTGGTCTTGATGGCACTTCTGGTCTTCGTGAGCCCTCACAACCTTTGTCCTTGCTCACAACCATTTCCTCCTTCAGAGCCCCATACCTATTCTGCAAGGGCACTGTCAACAATGTGCTTCTTGAGGGAATGCGCTTGGTCAGTTTGTTTGGTTGGGCAGAGACTTGTTCCCATTGACCCTGTTCCTGTGGGTTACTACAAGAAGGCTGGGAGGCTTGCTGATGAGAGGATATGGAATCCTCTGCTTCACTAAGAGTTCAGTCCTGCATGGGAAAGGCAGCATGCACTTGGTGTCAGGGTTATTCCTAATATGAGGACACTGCTAGATGTAAGTTCCAAAGTGAAAGGAAATACAGATGGAGAGAGGGGTTGGGTGTAGGTAAGGTATGTTACAGGACCTGTGTCACAGATTGGTGGATTTTTTCCTCCATCCTACTTGATAAATCAATTTACAATACTGCAGGTCCTTGCCTAGCTCCTTCACTGAACCAGTTGTCTTCACCTAGGAGGCAGAACTTTTTAGGACAATGATACCACAGCTAGAAGAAAATTGCCTTGTGGTGGAGAAGTGTTAATGATTCTGGTATAGAATGCTATCCTAATGATGACAGCAGAACTTATATTTGTCATGCTTCCTACATTGGTCATTTAAGGAGATATCCCACTGTGAAAAGCATAGCAAGGATAGGTACAAACTTCTTTTGTGTCTATGTCCCTTACTGAATTTGGATTCTGCACCACCCTCTGTCTCCCACCTGCAGCGAGAGAAACACACCCCTCCCCAAAAAAAACCCAAACAAAAAAAACCCCAAACCAACCAACCAAAACTAACCGTTTGACAGTGTCAGTTCAGAAGAAAGAGTTTATTCTTGTGTGCAGTTAGATATTTGGTTCATTATGTAACAGGACATTCTTAGGCTTGGCACAATATCACTTCTGAATTGTTAGCCTTAAATACATACTAAATGGATTAAAGTTTTGCAAATAGAATCCTTTTCAAATAGGGTGCTTTTAGGTCTTGTGAATGATCAGTCCTTGGACCTAGACCTGTTGAATGTTTTTATTAGGGAGATACAGTTGTATATAGAAAGAATTGAAAATGTATTTCCTTTCCTATAGGCTAGAAAAAGAGCAAGAAATAGAATCCCATGTAAAACTTAGGTGGATCATCATATGACAATAACAATGCTGTGTGTTGTGCAGAGTTCATTTCAGCCATCAAACTTTTGATTCAGTGATGGAAATGAAGGTAGATCCAATTCTTCCAGAAATTGAAGCTTTACTCAGGACCATTTTTGAACCTTATTAAATTAGTAAGTTATTTTATCTAGAAAGAAAAGCAGAAAAAAAGGCATCTGATGTTGTAACATGTTTTCTACGTTTAGAAATAGCTTTACATTCTCTCAGGCAAGAATGAAATACTTAATTCTTCTTGGGATGCTTTCGAGTAGGAACATAACCCTGCCTGATAATGATTCCGCTTCACTTAGCTATTCCTAAGCCATTGATACTGCCTGTTCATGTGGTGTGGAGAAAAGCAAACCAATTGCATACTTCAGACTCTGTCAGGTTAGGCAAAATAGACTCCCTTGTGCAAATGCTCTGAAGTAATTAGGAGAGTAATACCTGTAAATTTTTTTTCAGTTTTATAGAGATGAGGAGAAGCAATAAGACAGTCCAGAGCCTGATCCCCTACTCAAAGAAATCGTTGACAGATTTTCATTACTGTTAATTGGCAGGAATTGATCTTTTCAGGAGCGTTCGGTTAGCTTGAAATTACAGTTGAAAATGCGATCTTATAATAAGAAATGTGTTTTTTTAATTATGATCAGATGACACAAAATAATAAAATATGGCCCCAGTGAATTTAAGTTTTGTAAAATGTAAACTGATAAAGGGCATGGATGTGCTTAACCCAGAAAGGAGTAAGCACCGCAATTAGAAAGAAGTACATCTGGTACATTAACAGAATGGAAAATTAGAAAATCAGCTTCAACCTGTATCTTCAAACCAGTGTAAGTAAGCTCAGTGAAGTCTCATTATGACAACAATTAACTCAACTATAAAGACCAGTGTGGTAAAATATAGATTATATTTTATGTTTATCTGGTATGTATCTCATGGTGTGTACCTACCATATTCTCTCTCCCAAGCAAAGAAACGCCTGCTGCTGATAGCTGAGATACAGGCTCATACAGATGGGGTAGTAAGACATGACCTCTTTGAATTGCTGGAATTCCTGAAACAGTTCCTCTATAGCTGAAACACAGTCCCATACGGAGGAAGAGAGATTTCTCTTCTATCACTGAAGTTGGCCTGCCAATTCATTTATCATTTGTCCCTGGCCATCTTTCCAGGACACTACTGCCAATAAGTTGGCACGTGACAGAGGTGCACTTTGTAGAAACTTCAACCAAATGGGTGGGGAAGGGTTGAAGCTGTAGGTAACTACTTGTTATTCAGAGAATTAGCACAGCTAATTCCTGCAGATGTTAGATACCTCTCCCAATGGTGGTTCACTTGCCCGGGTGACATGTAACAACTTCCTTCAAGGGGTACCTTTCCTTCATACCTGACAGAAGTGCCTGAGGGCTTGTATCTGTTTTCCAGTCATGATGTCAACACCCTCTTCCCTACACAGAAATCCCAGCTTCTTTACATCCCTATCCTTTAATTTCAAATTACTGACTCTGTTATCCCAACATTGGAGCAGCCAGGTCACAGTGTGCTCACCTGGATGGTGACCAAGATCATTCCACATACCTCACTCAGGAACAGGGACTGGGTGATTCACACTTGTTCTTCTTTCTCCGATTCTCATAATGGACCTGGTTCACCCTTATGTCTTGCTAATCAAACTTGGGTTTTTTTGTATATTTCTTTTTGTGTATATGGGTGATTAATACTGGCACAGGTTGGTTTTCTGATTCAAGTGCAGTGCCTGTTGGTCTTTTTTTACATACAGAGACCTCTTCCCCTTGAGGGCACTGAATAGTGTTGAAAAGGACTTAGCACACTGCAGTGATTTGTGTCTCTTGGGAACTGCCAACATGACAACATACTTTTTTCAAATATTTTAATAGTTTGTCAGGATTCTGCACTTGTCCAAGGATGAAATTCCAAAAAAAAATGAAGATGACCACTGTCCTAGAGACTTTCCCATTCTCCCCCACATGCCCTGCTACTCATAACTATCCAGCCTCGCAGCACATCTCTGGGTGGTGTTCTTGAAAAAATGGTGTAACTAAAAAAGACCTGCGACATTCGGGAGACATAACAACAAGGGCATGCTGCCTTGGACATCCCAAGAATATTCAAAATTCTCAAAAGCTGAGAAGGTGTCCTACCCTGTCTCACCTATAGATTGAATTAGATTACTAATAAATTACATTGCCACATACAAATACTAGCTTAACCTTGTGACAAGTGGTATCATATCATGAGGCATCAGTATCCAATACAGCAACATGATAGTACTAATGTCCCAGGGATGATAGGTACCATCACAGAGGATACATGCAAACAAGTAGACCAGCATTGTGACCATGGACTATTTAACTAATCTAAAAAGTGTGTGTAACAGAATTGTTTTAGCATGCTTTGGTCAGATCTGTCATTATCTCAACCCTTTGAGTCCCAGCTTGCACACTAGGTAACAGCTGTCATGGTTTAGGCCCAGCTGGCAACTGAGTGCTATGTGGCTGCTTGCTCGCTCCTCTCCCTGCTGCCCTCTCCCTCTCTTAGCAACGCATTACAACGTTTACTCGCATCCCACACCATGGGTTTATATTCACTCCTAAATCATCTGAACGTTGTGTTAGACTTGTGAATATGTCAAGATAGTCAAGGGAACATAGGTTCTTTCTTGGCTCCAAGAACTGAAATATGCTTTTGTTTATCTTCTTTACATTCCCAGCAGTGGATGTTGCAAGTCAGGCCTGCAGGACAGGTGTGTGGTACCAAGAGGACTCGTCTTCATTCCCCATTTATCCAAGTACTAGGATTGAAGAAATGTATGAAATGAAAATAATCAGTGATGAAAGAAGCTTTGACTATATTAAGTATATACAAAGTATATTTAATAGTTTGTAGAGACTGTAAGATACAACAGTTCAAACATGGCAAGAGCAGATAAAACTATGGAAGTAACTATAATAATCTTTGCGAGTAACTATAATAATCTCAGCAGCATGCAATCATGGTAAATATAGTAGCATGATGTTCTGGTTGTTGTGTCATGGTTAGCCAAACCTGCTAAGGTTAGCAAGATCACTCTGTTGGTCTTTTAATTCCCATCCAAACTATGGGAATCCCAGGGGCATCCTGCCTGGCATGTCAGTGGGAAAGACATTCATTGTGGCAGCAGTTTATTCTCAGACTCCAGGATCCTCTGCACTGATAATCTGCTGGTCCTACCATGCAGTTTTTGAGTTATCTTTGTATCCCTCACAAAACTCCTTCTGTATTTCTTAGCTTCTCCAAATAAATCACTTATTGTTCCTAAGGAGACAGTTCCAAATCTGATCCAAAGACAACCACTCACTTGCACTTTGATTTTAGCTGTCTTCCCGGAGAGTCAGTTCTGCAGCTGACCCAGAGATAAGCAGTTACTTCAGCAGGCATCTTAACTGTGATGTTACTGCTTTATTCATCCTGTGACCTAGATGTTTTCTAGACAGATGTTCATTTTTAGTAAGCAATGGTTAGCTTGTGATAAGAAATGGTAACTAGATTTGTGGTGGGTTGACATGATAGCTGCAAGTCCCTCTTAGCTCTACTGTCCGCTTATTCCGTGACACCCTTACTGCCATTAGATTTAGATTGAATTTCCAGCATGATTCCAGTTTATGCACTTGTTTTGACTTCCTGTGGAAAGCAGAAGAAGTATGGAAGGAAAGAGAAAGAGAAGTTGATGACATAATTAGTCTGGTCTTTTCCTGACATGCAGTCAATGAGCCTGGGGTAAACGAAGGGTTGTGTTGTTTTTTTTCTTCCCTACTCTTTCCAACTGATGATGAAGGATTCCAGTCTGACAGTATTTCACCAACATATAATGCAGTGAAAACAATCCTCATGTGATAGCATAGGAAAGACTTCAGGAGCAGCAAAGTGGTTCACATACTTAAAACGTTCCAGTATCTTGCTGGGGTAGGTTCATAATTCTGTATATTAAATATATGGTGGTATGAGTAAAGGCCAAGCAGGTAATTATAAAAATACAGTTTCATATATTAAATTTTGTGAGGTTAGAACTTGAAAAAAAATATTATTCTTCAAATATTTTGGAGATAATGAAATATTTCACATCCTCAGGAAAGTTAGAGCACCAAAAAGGTTTATTATTTGTTTACTTCATCTAAAAGGTTTCATACGAAGACACTAAGATGCTTTTAAAAAATTTTGCTTATATTAAGACTTTCTATGATTTGAATTCCTCTGAAACAATTTCAAACCTGAAATATATAATTTTATTCACCTATGAATCATCACAGCACTACATTTTGATAAATGTAAAACATTACAAAATACCACGAAGTTTAAATAATAACACTTGAACTCTAGAAACTGATCCTTTCTTATAAAAATTCTGATGCAATACCATCTTCCTCCAAGAGAAGAATACTTTTGTCCAAAAGAAACTTTGTATTTGGATGTTACATATCTACTGGGGGAAATGGTTTCTTTCTACGTGTTGCAGCATCACTACGGCTAGGAACCAATAAAAATCATTTCTATACTTGTAATTTGTGCCAGTAACCTGGAACAATAGAATCTGGTTTTCCTTAATGCCCTTTTACCATGAAAAATCTCTTTTCTAGGCCATATATTACCTCATTCTGCAGCTGCCTTATAAGACTGGCTGTATGTTGTAAGAGCTAAGGTCTGTCTCTGAGACCAAAGAGTAGAGGCTTCTTGAGGAAACATGTCTGCACAGGCTGGCAAGTATAGTCCTGATTCCTTCATCTTTGTTCTTCACTATGCCCTACCACACAGTAGTGCTGTAGTGTTTGGTTTTATTCCAAAGTTTCCTGTGTCCTGGATGGTTATTCAGCAAGTTCTTGAGTTCACAATCCACCTGTCATGAACTGATACTTGTTTTGAGATGCAGGATTTGAAAGCATGCAGGGGAACTGTGTGTTGCTGTGATTTGTGTTGTCTCCACTACTGCTCTTCTCCTTTAGCTGGCAAAGGAACTTAAAGCCTGTAGTTAAATTACAGTGGGAATCACCTAGAGACATCCACTTATTACTTGAGAGGAAGGGTGACAGGCATGCAGACTGTCTACAGCCTAGCAGTGTATGTCACTCCCTGCAATGATTGCTGGTCCTGTGCTGGATCTTCTTTGCAGTATTCAGCCCTGTGACTACAAGTTGATCAAATGCTTCCTTTGCCTCAGGGGTGAATGGGACTTCATCTGTCTTGAACATCTCTCTCATGTTATCTGGTGCAACTGGCATCCACTAGGTATAAAAATCATAAGACATGTCCTTAGTGAATATTTTTACTTGAAAGAATAGATTTAGAGAACTGAGGAGTTTTGAAGTTGCTGGTTTTAACCTGGTGTCATCCTAAATCTTAGTGATGATGGAGAAAGAAAGCAAAATGTTTAGCAGTTTCTTGTCAAACCATAGAGTCCTTTGAAATCAGAAAGTCATGGCAGCAGCAATGTGGTTTTGGCTTTACTGGTAAACATAATATTGATCCTAGAAAATACTGAATACTTTTTACCAACAAAATTATTTGCTTTTTTAAAATTATATCTGATTTTTTTTTTTAATTCTTTGCAAGCTTGTTCAAGCAAAACATTTTACTGGCTTTTGCATGCATCTAAGTTAGTTACTTTATGTTTCTGAGGTACTAAGAGCAATCAATTCCATTTTGTACTTAAATTAAAATTTAGACATAAGTAAAGGCTACTTTTACAGGGCAAAAATTTTGAAACTGATAGCTGCTACAGAAAACCTGAGTGCCTTTCTTCCTCATAAAGGACAAATGCCTCCCTAATGTAGATTAAATTAAATGATCAGAAGTAATTGTGTAGGTGCTTGTGAGGTCACTGGTCACTAAGGAGCTGATAGGCAGCTGGTTAGAAGGGGAAATTAGTGGGCAGAACAATGTTCCTGATAGCCTGCAAACTGAGACTGGGGACCAAATGCATCCTTGAAACATGCAGCTGCTGTCTTTAAAGTACAGCTGGGCACTGAGAAACAGGACATTTCATGAGATTACATTAATGATTACAAAACCAAGGAAGTTTAACTTCCATTTATCATCAAATAAAGCAGAAAGAGTTTGGGAAATTTAACTTGGTCTGAATAACTAGAGCAAGTCTCTGATCAATTTAATCTAGTTGAAGATGTCTCTGCTTATTGCAGGGTGGTTGAACTAGATGGCCTTTAAAGGTCCCTTTCAGTCATGATGCTATGATCCTATAATAAAGAGAGTAACTTACAGGTTTCTTGTTGCTGTAGATTTACATGTGACAGCTTGCATTGATTTTATTTTTTGTCATGTTATCACCATAATCTTCAAAATTTCTGTGTACACCCTTATGGAAATAGCAGCAAAACCTGAGAATTACTGAAATGTTTGAAGGCTGAGGACTGATGAGGATTGGTGGTGCAGAAACTGTTTTCCTTGGACATTCCTTCAAACTAGGAGTTGGAAAGAAAGTTCTAGTCACTATGGGAGCTGAGATACTACAGTCCTTCTCTCTTATGATTCACTCATGTATATCTTTAGACCTCTTTAAATCTAGCATTTTGAGTATAAAATAAAATTATATTCTGGTTACTCATGCAAGGCCTTAGTGGCATACTTTTAATTTTTGATGGAAGTAACAAATTTCATTTATCTATTCTACTTGCATGCTTAAGGATGGTTTTTTTTCAGACAGTATGAGTCAGCTTTACTTCCAGAAGTGCAGACTTCATTGTGGAAATACAGTTACTCATGAAAGTTTATTTTCATTAGGAAGTCTTTCCCATTTACTCCAAGAGAGCAGGGAAGAGTGTAGGATATCTCCCACATGAGACTATCCAAAACTGTCATTTTCACTATTGCCTGCCTGTCTGATCTGTACTGTTTGCTTTTTTTGGTTGATAATTATTTTGTCCCTAAAATTTTGCCGCATCCATAAACTCTAACCGTAAAATGCTGCAGATGGAATTTCAAAATCATTGCGGATGATAGACTTAAGCATCAGACTTGTTAACAGAAAAAAAAGGAGGATCAAAACCAGTGTAATACCACCCCAAAACTTTACTAACAGAAATCATGTATCATCTTTGCTAGGCCCATGGCTATGTAGTTCCATGCTTGTTTCTGAGTGATCTGAGCATCTGGCCATCTTGTCTTGTGAAAGCTGTCCATCCTCTGGGCTCTACTTAGGGGATTGTTGTTATGATGGATGATTTGGATGTCTGTGTCTGTCTATTAACAGTTATGTTCATACTGCAGAATATAAGGCACTATGTTTGATGGCTGGCTTCATCAGTCTTCCTGTTCAGTGGGTGACCAGCAATGCATTATCTCTCCTCTGCAGTATGGGATAAAGAAGAAAGAAGAGAAGGAGGCAGAGGCCCAGGCTGCACTGGAAGCTAATGCTGAAGGGATTCTGACACGCCCAAAGAAGGCCATCCCTCCTGGCTGTGGGGATGAGGAGGAGGAGGAAGAAGAGAGCATTCTAGACTCAGTCATCAAATACCTACCAGGGCCCCTGCAGGACATGTTCAAGAAGTAATAGCTGCAAACTGTTAGATGGGCATACACAATATTGCAGGGATTTCTCTTTTGCCCAATGGGGATTTACAGTCTTGCCATCCATCACACAGCACACCTCACTACCACCACCCTCTACTACTCACTAGGAGTCCTTTTGCTTCCCGTTCCCTTCTGGCTGCCTCTTTCACTTCCCTTCAATGCAAGGCTCATCCATTCCTTTTTTGTACATAGTTACACTTAGCAAATGCCTCTGAATGGATGTAAAGATTAAAAAGCTGCAGACAACACTATTAAAGCCATAGTACTATGTATGTTAAATAAGGCAACTGTACATTAAGCATACAAAAGGAACAACCTCATGCATTTTCATCAGAAGCAGGAAGGAGTGCTCACTAAATGTAAACAATGGCATCTTTAATTTTCTTTAAGTCTCTTCATTTTTGTTGATAATAATTATTAGTTGTTATTAATGTTCCTCTTCACAGTAACCATTTGTTGTTGAGCACATTTCACTTGGAGAGGATATATCAGTTCTCCCATGGAAGCAGTGTTTTTCTGTTTTAATTCCATCACTGGCATAAATAAGAGATTATTTGGAAAGTAAGTAACCTATGACTTACACCACTGACCACTTAGAACTGTGGAAAATGTATCTGCCCTCAGATACTGATAGAAGTTACATGCCTCAGAATCTAAGCAAGAGTCATGTTACTTTGGGAATGAGCCATACACTTGAAAGAGCAGATTTGGTCACAGAGTTGCCATACAGAGAGATGAAACTTCAGGAGAGTGCATGGTGCTGTGGTAGAGGATCTCCCCAACTCCTACGGAGCCAGTGAGCAAGTACATAGGTTGCCCTGGTTAACTAACGTTCCTTTTTCTACCCAATGCCATATTGAACTGTCCCACTCCCAGCAGTGCTTGCAGGATGGACATTTATCTTCCATTTTGTTGCAGCTGTGTCCTGCCCACCAATTCCTGCAGTGTGTGGTAGAGTGTGGCAGTCTGAATGTTAGCCATGGCCCTGGAAATCCAGAAATCCTGAATATACCTGCTACAGATCATGCTAAATTATCACATTGCCTTGGAGAGGTCACATGTTTTTCTGCTCCATTCAGCATCCTCTGATACATAACCAGAACTAGAAGAAATGTGCCCCTGCTAAAATAAACTCAACCATTCATATTTTCACCTGGTCTTGAAGTGGAGAACTCTGCAAAGAAACAAACAAAGAGGATGAGCTCATCCCTCTTTGCTTTGGCCTTTCTCTACCACTTGATTAGTAACTTTTCCCTAGTCCTCATCATAGACCTTATCCAGCCATATACTGTTCCTGACAGAATCAGAATTTTCTGCTTGGTATCCTCCTTGCAGAATGGTATTGCCAATTATTTGTTTCTTTTCACAGTCTCTCTGGCAGCTTGATGTGCATGTGTGTGCACATGTCTGTGGAAGATGAGGAAGAAAGGGAGAACAGAAAGAAGAAAAGCTGTTTGGTATTATTTTTTCAAACCGTGCCTCTGCAGCTGTGACTTTGAATGACTGGTCTAAGTTGGGATCTTTTGTGGCCTGTGCTCAAATTTTATAAGCAGGTAGTGCTATGTCTGGGCTTAGAGCATTAAAATTACTTCTTTTGTGGGCTGAGTTCCTGAGCTGCGTGAAAATCTAGATCCAAACTTTGAAGAGAGCCATAAGAACTCTGTGATGACTTCGTTAGGCCTCATGCCAGGCTCACAGAGCAGGAAGGAAAAGGAAGCTGGCTTATTAAATTATTTATCAAATAATGTTATGCAAGTCTTTTTTTATTGTGGGAACTTCCCATCACAACCATATCACCACTTCTGTACCTCAACACTTCACATCCACAGCAGCCCTCCGTCCATGGACAGCACAGAGTCTAGGTAGGTGTGAGCTATGCAAAAGCTGAAATTTCCCTTTTCTTTCGCTGAAGAAACATGATAGAAATCTACCATAGGTATTGGACAGGTCTTGCTTGGTTTTGCCTCACATAACTTTTGGCACCTTGCATGAATTCTGGACCTCTCCTCAGCTTATTCCATTGTCCCCAAAGTGTCTAAGCCATGCTAAGCAGACTCTGGAGCAGACACTCTCCTCTCCCTTCGACCCATCCATTTCTTTTCTCACTCTGTACGGCCAACTTGGGACACAGACACTATTGGCTCATATATGGATATGAGAAGCATTGTCTCAGACACTTACACACTCAGCACTCAAGAAGGTGTTGAAGCACTTAAACAAAACCAAAGAGAAACATGATTCATTGTTTGGATTCTGAATGTCTCTTTGTCTTTCCATGCCATCATTTTATTTGCATCACTAGATTGTTCAATCTCAGGTAAATGAGGTCTTTCAGTTTTCTAACTAGTTTTTATTCACACAGAAATGTTGGTGGCTACTCTTTGCAGCCATTTTCCTTCACAGCTCCAAGACCTTACAGGTTAGTTTAAAAAAAAAGTCAAAGGGCCTCCACATTTGGAGGATAAAATACTTAGTTTGCTATTGACCGTGTAAAGTCACATATATATTCAGAGAAAGCCATATGAAATCAGACTGCAATATTAATTATGAATGCTACTTTTGTGGTTAAAAATAAATAAAATATAAGATTGTATGCTAAATCACTTTAGAGTTCCTCTGTCTATACTTCTAGTACTATATGTTGGCTTAGGTCCCTCCTAGACATTCTGTCAAAAAAGACTATACCAATGCTGCTGAATACATCATTTTTGCAAGCTTACTATGCTAGAATAAGCATTGTTTGTTAGAAATTAGCTATTGTGACCCCAATGTAATATCTTACATATCTGAAAGTTATCTATCTGTTCTGAGTGTATGTTATCAAGACAATTGTTTCTTCTGTGTTAGTAAAACGTTTCAGTACTATCACTGGAAAATTGCTTGTTTTCTTTCTTACTTGTGGTATATTAAAAACGTGGACCTTGAGTTTCTTGATCAAGGCTCAAAGACCCTTTATTGAAGCAATGTAAGCTCTTATACTCTTAGGTGCCAGCTTGCTAGCAGGCTCAGTATATTTCCACTTGTTACAGTAAGCACAGCATTTCTGCTATCTAACAATAATTTCCCTATCTAAAGGACAGGTTTTGGACCTTGCAGAATATCCATTTAAACAAAATCCTAGGTCCAGGTCACCCTGTTCCTTGTTTAACTATTCAGTCTCCTATTCCCAAGGTTTCATTCCAGAGAGCAGGACTGTATCCCGCTCCCATGGTCGTTCTTCAGCTAAAAGGGTCCTAGACATACCCAGATCTCCCCCTTCTGTATTTATTTAAAAAGCCTGTTTCAAAGCAGTTTTTGGTACTCCTAAGGTAGCAGAAGCCGTAGAAAAATGACTATACATGTCCACAGCCTTTTCACCTTTATGTACTGAGGTATAAATACAGACTAAAAAGGTATCAACTGAGACATGTACATATTTAAGCTTGCCAAATTCTAGTATGTGAGTGATGTCTGTTTGCCAGATTTCAAGAGAAGAGAGACCTCGAGAGTTTACACCAATAGAGGGTGCTGGCAGCACATGCTGACAGGCAGGGCATGACTGAATAATTCGCCTAGCCTTGTCTTGTGTTAATTGAAATGAGCTTTGTAAGGCCTTTGCATTCTGATGATAAAATTCATGTTGCAAGTGAGCTTGTGTAAAATAATCTGGCACAACCACAGCTCCCACAGTCTGGTCTGCTTGAGTATTTCCTTCACTAATAGGCCCAGGTAAAGAGATTTGTGTTTGTATGTGTTAGATAAAATATGGATGAACTCTTCTATCTAGGAGCCATTTAAGTTCCCAGAGCAGTGTGAAGAGGACCTTATTAGAAACGTCTTTCAAAAAGGAATGTTCCAGTCTAGAGACAAGACATGCAACATAGGCAGAGTCTGTTATGATGTTTATTGGGGTGGACCATTTTTTAAAAACACGAACTACTGCAATGAGCTCAACTGCTTGCAGTGACCCTGTGACAACATGTATGTCAGTTTCCCAACAGCCCTTGTGTTTTCTCCCTACTATAACTGCACGACCTGTCCTTCCTGATCCATCATGAAACACTGTAAGGGCATCAGGTATTGGTATAAGGGCTAACTACGAAGTAGGCATTAGTGGAGATGAGGTTAAAGACTGCAAAACCTTGTATCCTGGAGGTGGATACTTATCTGTCCCGTATAATCTGCCAAGGCACACTGAAAAACAAAAGACTGGTGAGTTAACAAAATTAACTGTTTAGTATCAAGTAGTAAACACGTCAGGCTCTGTACCATCTAGAAAGATCAAATGCTCCCCCTGCTTTTGAATGACCATAGCTATCATTTCAATAGCCATGCTGACAGTTTTCCCAAAATTACGAGGTAAAAATATCCATTCTTGTTTGCATGCTTCTGTCTCTTTAAGAGTCAGTTCCACGGAAAAAGCAACCTTGGCTAGAGCCCTGTCCAGCTGTTGTGGAGGGGGGAAGCGGGTGGGCAGGTTCTGCTGCTTCCAGGTCGGTCTCCTCGGGGGCAGAGCAGTGGGCAGAGGTTGGCTGTGTCAAGGACAGGCTGTAGGTGGAGCAGATTGAGTAGATCGAGGACAGGGTCAGGTCATGGATTGGTCGCTGATGTGATGTCAATATGACAGAAAAAAATTCATGTCTTCCATGCTTGTGCATGCACAGCAGAGTCGATGCTGGTGGGATGGAGGGGGGGGAGGTTGGGAGCAGGAGCCAGGACTATTGACCACAGGAAAAGCATGGTTGCAATTTTACATCGCTGCATCAGCCATTAGAGACAAATCGTGCTGCCAGAGCCCAATATTCATGCATGTGTTCAGTGTTTCATCCACAGTAGGATTTTTCGAAGATCACAATACTTTTTGACAATCAGGGCTAGCATTTTCAATCACTAGCTGTTTAAAGACATACTGTCTAGCTTGTTCGTTTTCAATTTGCTTCTCCAAAGCTTCATTAAGTCAACCTAAAAATTTCATGTATGGTTTACTTGCCTCTTGTTTAATATGGACGGAAGATTGCCTTTGTTTACCAGCCTCTGGGACAGTTTTTAAAGCACGAAGTGCTAATTACGTGACTTGCTTTAAACCATCAGGAGGAATTCAAACCTCCTGGATCAAAAGGATCATCAGGGTCAGGTGGTAAAACTGCTAGAATGCTTGTAGTCGGCTTTGTCTTTGGTCCTGTGCCAAGATCTGTCAAAAGGGAAAGTGGCAGCAAGGGGGCTGACGGTGCTGCTGCTGATGTTCCTTCTTGTGTTTGTGGTTGTGAACCAACATTGGCTTTTAACGTTTCGAAATAATTCAACACAGTGAACACAAGCTAGCAGTAGCTTTATCACCCTTAGTAATACAGTCCCACAAGTGAACCCCAATTTTGTCCAAGGTGCATGAATCAAAAAATATTGCTAGTAGTCATGGAAGGGTCATTATTAGATGTGCATATAAGAATTCTTTGCAAATCTTCCCCATCCATTAATCATAGAATCATAGAATCATAGAATGGTTTGGGTTGGAAGAGATATCTGGAGGTCTAGTCCAACACCCCTGCAGTGGGCAGGGACATCCCCAACTAGATCAGGCTGCTCAGAGCCCTGTCAAGCCCCACCTTAACTACCTTCAGGGATAGGGCCCCAACCACCTCCCTGGGCAACCTGTTCCAGTGTTTCACCATGCTTGTGGTGAGGAACTTCTTTCTAATACCCAGTTTAAATCTACTCTTTTCCAATTTAAAAACATTGCCCCTTGTCCTTTTACTACAGGCCTTTGCAAACAGGCCCTCTCCAGCCTTCTTATAAGTTCCTTTNCATGTTGCTTCAAAAACTTATTTCAAACTTCTAGGATATCTTATTGCTCCTTAGTTAAATTCATCCCCATAGTTCTTAGCTCCTTACCTTCGTCCAGCAACAGGTAATTGAGTGCTCTGGTTACACTTCCTTTAAGCGTGTGTCCCACATTTCAGCTGAGCTATACCACTGATTCTACTGCTTTGTCGTCTCCTCCCATGTTGGGTGCTATTTTGTGGTATATTAAAAACGTGGACCTTGAGTTTCTTGATTAAGGCTCAAAGACCCTTTATTGAAGCAATGTAAGCTCTTATACTCTTAGGTGCCAGCTTGCTAGCAGGCTCAGTATATTTCCACTTGTTACAGTAAGCACAGCATTTCTGCTATCTAACAATAACTTCCCTATCTAAAGGACAGGTTTTGGACCTTGCAGAATATCCATTTAAACAAAATCCTAGGTCCAGGTCACCCTGTTCCTTGTTTAACTATTCAGTCTCCTATTCCCAAGGTTTCATTCCAGAGAGCAGGACTGTATCTCGCTCCCATGGTCGTTCTTCAGTTAAAAGGGTCCTAGACATACCCAGGCATACAGCTTTGGAGGATAAATTATTTAGCTTGCCATTGACCTTGTGAAGTCACATTTATATTCAGAGAAAGCCATATGAATTCAGACTGCAATATTAATTATCAATGCTACTTTTGTGGTTAAAAATAAATAAAATATAAGGTTGTATGCTAAATGACTTTAGAGTTTCTCTATCTATACTTCTAGTACCATATGTTGGCTTATGTCCCTCCTAGACCCTCTATCAAAAAAGACTATATCAATGCTGCTGAATACATCATTTTTGCAAGCTTACTATGCTAGAATAAGCTTTGTTAGAAATTAGCTGTTGTGATCTCAGTGTAATGTCTTACATATCTGAAAGTTATCTATATGTGTTCTGAGTGTATGCTATCAAGACAACTGTTTCTTCTGTGTTAGTAAAATGTATCAGTACTGTCACTGGAAAATTGCTTGTTTTCTCTCTTTCTCTCACACACAAACATAAAAAAATTCATCTTAGCTAAGCATTTTCTAGTAGAAATGCTTCCCAGATTTCTTTCAGATGCATGCTGTACTCTCCAAGCAACCAGATGTTGATTTAAAGCAGAAACTTGGTGATAATGTGTTATTTTAAAATGAAATCGCAGCCAATAATAAAAAAAAAAATCAGTGATTTCATACATTTATTTCGATGCTTTCCTGTGAAATTCCTACCAATCTACACTTTGAACTCAAAGTATGGATGCTGACGTACAAATAGAATAGTAACAGAATCAAGGAGAAATATATTGTTTGAATGGATATGTTCATTTTTTTCATTAGTCAAAAACACTGTTGAGGTTTGACATCTGCAAGTGATTATCAAATTCTGAAGAAGTTCTACTATTGTTTAGTTAGCTAAAGTTACTTTTCTAAAAACTAAAGTTAGTTTTCCTTAGGAAGAGCAGTACAACTTTCCTTTGAAAGAACAGGCATCTAACTATGGTTTAGTGAGAATATGATTAGATCTTAAAAAATGAAAAAAAGCTGATTTGCAATGATATCAAATATATCCCTGGATTTGGAATTTGTGATATATACATAATTACTTGGGTGTCAAGTTGCACATAGTTAAACCTCATTTTACTTGCTCATTTATCTTGTATGTGCCTTAACAGCCCTTCCATTGCTATTTGCTCTATGACCTTCCCAGGCACAGAGGTGAGGCTCACTGGCCTGTAGTTCCCTGGGTCATTTTTTTACCCTTTTTAAAAATGGGTGTGATGTTNAAGGAGATCACAACATGGTTGTTTGTCCCAAAGTGGGTAATAAGCAGCCCCTTTCAGGTTGTGACACCAGCCGACACCTAGAACTTTAATTTGCCCAAACAAAAAATGTGCTGCCTCCAAAGCTAGGTTTTCAAAGCATTACTGACCAGCACTGGGGTCATGTAAGCAGGCATCATCTCAGTACGAATTTGTTAGTTTATCATCCTCTCAGATGAGCCTTCCTTCAGCACGATCTAATTAAATATCTCACATGTTCCCTTAAGTCAGTAGAGGCCATAGAGATGTCTTTATTGCTGATCATGGAAGAAAACACTCACTCTTATCATATCTTTCAATGGCAGCTCTTAGACTGCCCTGCCCAGTTTCTGCAGAAGCACCTTTTATTGCGTGGACACAACTGGAATGCCATCTCCGGGACACTATTAAGACCTAACAGTGCTGTTAGACATCAGTGTAATGTAAGATGCCATAACTTTAGCAGACAAATATCTTGGTGTGAGAGAGTAATGGAAATCTCCTTTTATCCTCTCTGGGACTGACAGTCTCTGCTAGGCACTAACGCAACTGCAAACTGAATGCACAGCAGTTCCCCTGCAAGTGGTATCCATCACACCAGATGTCTACATGAGCAGAACAAGGATCAGCCTAATTCTCAAAAGCTTCCCACCTTCCCTGACTCCCTGTGTTTATGGAGAAACCTGTTCCTGCAGGACTATGGGTGCCATGTGACTGTAGCATACCCTTGTGCCAAATAGAAGGAGTAATCCAAACAAGACATGTGTCTGAACATCTGGATCTTACGGTAGGAGGTTCACGGGGCAGAGTATGGTACAAGTGACAGTATTATGAGAACAGAACCTCAAAATCTAAAACTACAGGAAGTATGGAGCAAAGAGACTCCAAGCCTGGACCTTGAGATGGGGGCAACTTCTCCATTACAGATGTTCAGACTGTCCTAAGAAATAAGACAAATTGTGTGCCTCAGAATGTGAAAGATAAAGGGGCCTGGGATTTGGTGAGAAGGCTCAAAAAAACATCTCAAAATGTGAAATGTTGGCAAAGGGACTTGCTGACCCCCTAATGCCTCGCTCTTGTTGCCTTAAGTTGAAGAAAAACTACAGGTGAATTTAGTAGAGATGAGATAAGAAAAAGCTGCTTTAATGAGCCTTTAGCCTCTGGAATACAAAAACGCCCCCACCGTCTGCCCCCGGGTCCATTATTTTATAATAAGGTCCATCCAATCCCATTGTGCCACTTGTCTCAGTCCTGCCCCAAACCACCCTCTGGCACACCCCTCCAGACCCTCTTTACTTCATCATCTTCTGCCTCATGACACATACGGTCCCTTGGCAGCTTTCCAATGTTCTCTGTGTGAAGGTCCTTCTACAGTGTTTATGTCTTCCTGGCGCCAGGCCTAGTTTGTTTTCCTACAGTCCTATCTTGAGAAGAAGACTAAGCTGCTAACGAGGGAGTAGGTTAGAATGTGTAAACATTAAGCTACTGAGGTTGCTACACAGAAATACTAAATCTACAGTACTGCTATTAAAGCTACAATAACTTCTAAAATCTACAAAGTTAAAAAGATCAAAATCAAAAGCTCTGAGGCATCACTCTTCTAATGAATATGCATACGTAAGATCATTTTGGGGATTGCTGTGAATATATATGGTTTTAAAAAAAAACCCAAACACAATAATTTCTAAGCCTGGTCAAAAGTTCAGCTATTCAAAAAAAAAATCCACAACACAAAAATCCCCACAAACCCGCAGTATCAAACAAGAAGTGAGGTCTGGTTTTAATCACAGCTTTGTACTTTAAAACTTGTAGGCTAGTATGGTTTTGTCACTGTCAAATGACTACAGGAAACTAACAACTACAGCTGATGGGAACAGTGGAGGAACTAACAGTAAACACAGAAGTAAACACAGCCTTCAAAACCACCTGCCCTCACTAAGGATGAGACTGCCTGAATGCTGGAAAGCTAATAGGAAGCGGCAGAGGAAAGCAATTGTCAGAACTGGCTGTAAGTGAGTTTGACCTATTAAAATTGCCCAGTAAGTCCATAAGACATACGGAGTTCCTGTGATTAAAGGCTGCTGTAGGAGGCGCAATCAGATAAACACACAAAAAAATGCCAGACACAATATTCAAGCTCACAAAAACCCCATAAAGTTATGTCACAAATACTGTGACATAGCTTGCAAAAGTCTCCTTTCACAGTAGAAAACCTGAGATGAGTGCTTATTTTTCCACTAGCATTTTCTTGTCTTTAAGACCTGGCTGGCAAAACATATGATTAGAATATGGCAAAGGTGCAGCATTTACTGTCTCATCCAGCTCTCAGAATACTATATGGCTAAGATCAAAACAAGCCGAGTGAGCACAGGAGTGAAAGAGAAGCAATGCTCCTCTTCCTTATGCCCTGGGGAAGAACCAGCTTTTTCCAGTGGTAGTGAACTGGATCCTGGGGGAAGGACACTGGAGCGTCTGTGGCTTGGAGAAAAACAAGTGGACTGGGAGCTAGGTCACCAGTCAAGGATTTAGGATGACTTTGCACTGCCTCTTTTTCTTATTACGTCTCACCTGGGAGCTAGAAATTTCACACTGATGTTTTGTGCAAGTGCTGGATGCCACTATGGCTTCAGATGCCTGAGATCGTAAGATGTTGCTAGAACATAAATCATGATATAGATATGTATGTACCTTGAAGAAGCAAACTCTCAAGACAGAGTTCAACTTCGTTTAAAAACAAAACAAATTAAAATCCATGGAACTGGGGTGGTTAAATCCTATGGCATGAATTACTAGATTCCTCTTGCAAGAAAAAAACAACCATCTTAGATTCCAAGAAGTTTTCTTTCTGCAGGAACTATAAGAAAGAGGGTGTTTTTAGATTTCAGACTTAAATACACAACTTGCATGAATTATAAATCCAAAATACATCAGGATTTTGAACTTTTAGAGACAGCAACATGTTCAAGGGGCTGCTTGCAGATCTAGAGAAATGTTCTCCCATCTTTACGTTACCTGATGAAAGACAGGGTTTGTACAAAAGGATAAGGGAATGAGATTTAGGTCATTAACAATTGACGTAAGACTATTTGTAAAAGAAAGATTCTCTGTCAGTAAAAAAATTTACTGCTGTAACTTAAGCAACACTGAGTTTTAACCACATGCTAATAATCAATGTGATGCATACTGAGAAATGACAGTGCTGTTTTAAATTTATAGCAGTACCAGGAAAAACAAAGAGTTATAGAGCTGAAGTATAACAGAGCAGACAGGCTCATGACCTAACATATTATAGAATACAAAGTGGGAATACAGAAGTAGAAAAGCTCTTGCATTTCTAGTGGTGCAGGTAGACAGTAACTTACTGATGTTTTCCTCTTATTACTTAATTTCTATTTATTTTTTATGCTAAATATTAATTTCAGATGTATGAAATAATTTATGAAGTCATGAATATAGTGTTAAAGGTTAAATTACATAAAACAGAAACCATCTCCAAACTTTGTCCATGGATAAGTTCACTTCTACAACTTTTCTGATCTTGACATGTAGTACTAACATATTTCATGGAGGAGTTTAGAACAATGTTTTTCCACGTCTCTCTCCAAGCTTTAAATTAATTAAAAATATAAATAAGTTTGCAGGGCTTAAGAATACTACGACTGTCTGCTGCTGGTGAATGTTTACTGTAAGCTTCTAATAAAATAAAAATAAATATTTATTGCTCTTTGGAACCTCCTTTCTGCAAGAAGATTTAGTGGAGGTCCACGATACCAATTTTTTATGCCTTATCTTGTCTGCACTTCTCTGAGCTGTCAGGACCAGCACTGCTAGCAGACAACTGAACATCCCATCTCATGCCTCAGCAGTTCTCACTCTGTGTCTTGGTTTGATAAGACAATTTTTAGAAAACACCCAGGTAAGGAGCCTCCCCCTCCCACAACAAAGCAAGAAATGTAGAATCAAAACACATGCACACCTGAGGTAAAAGCAATAAAGAATAACTTTAACAAATAAATAGATATATAACAGTGAAAATACAGAAATAGGTAAGAAATATTCCCAGTCCCTCCCCCCTCACTGTGCCACCAGGTTTGCCCCCCCTAGCCCTGATAAAACCTGAAAGAAATATAGTCCAGTTGGGGTGGGAAGGAAGATGAGGTGAGCTGAAATTGTGGATGGAGGAACCAGGGTGGTGGATGGAGTTGGATGATTGAAGAGAAAGAACCTTTGGGATGGAAGGGCAGGACACTGTGTGGTAGTCAAGGACCACTTGACAAGGTCCTGATCAGCCCTCTCTCCTCCCTGTGCTCCCGGGATGAAGTGCTGAGAGAAAAGAGAAAAAAGACTCGTCCTGTGTTGTCTTAAACAGGGAGCAAAGTATCATGAGAATCTCCAGGGATTCCTGCGAGCTTGACTCCTAGGGTCCTTTGTGCCTTTTCGCCGTTCTTTTCTTCTGTTAATTTCCACATGAAAGCTCCACTGGGGTGCCAGCCAGTCCCCTCTTGCCTCCCAGCAGCACTGGGCCGCTGCCGGGAGGGAGCAGCCACCGCTACAGGGGGTGTAAGCAGCCACTGCCACTGCTCCACTGCTCCAGAGTGTGCCTCTGCTCTGGCCTCACCTCGCACCCACCACAGCTGTTGCCATGGCTACAGCATCAGTCTGCTGGGGTGGGGGGGAGACCAAGCAGCAGAGCAGTTTAGAAACAAAACAAACGCATTTAGGGGAAGGAGGAGGAGGAAAGGTGGATACAAAGAACTTCCTGTTTCACGTACCCCATAACATTCTGCTGCCTTCAGGTCCAGTGTATGCATTTTCTGAATCCCTTTTTGTGGGGATTTATAGAACCCAAATCCCCCTGTTAATTAAGGAGCCATCCTGGGAACAAAAAGAAATGCTCAGTCCCTCTGGAATTTGGCCTTAGGAGAAGAAATATGAGCTATAGATAAAGGGAAAAGAACAGAATTGTTTTAACAGGTGTCATGTCTGTTATAGTCAAAGAGACTAAAATCAAGTTTATATGATTTTATTGAAAAGGCAAATGAGCAAAGCAGCGCGCTGGGCGACCGGGGAGACAACCTGCTCCTCCAAGGTTCGCAACTAGATATTGCTAAAACACAGCCTTTTGTACTATTCGTGGTTTCGTTTCTTCTTCTGTGTTCCCAGAGTTTCGGTTCCCCGTCTCAACCCTTTTCCGTACTCGCGCAATTTCGGTAAAGCGGCAACCTTGAAGTGGTAACATGCTATCTTCTTAACAACAAAGCAAGCCTTTAAGCAATTGTACAATAAGCTTTTCTTTTTGCGAACCATGCATAACAGGGTATTGTCTCATTTTGCAGCTTAACAGATAGAAAGGTTTACAGAAATAAGTCTACAGAAATATTTCTACAACTTATTTGTTTGATGAACAAATTGCATATAGTTCACCTATTACAATCCCCCCCTTTTCCTCTGCACACGCAATTTGCTCATCAAACCTCGTAATCACCTCTCGAGCTGCATCACACACAACATAATTCTCATCTCTACCTATTTCTAGTTGTGTCATTATCATTAATTGTACAGAATCAATCCTGCTCCTGACAAAAGTGACTAACTTATTTAGTACACAGAGACCAAAAGTTAAAATCAGTAACAACATCACCAGGGGTCCCAGAAGGGTTGAGGTCAAGGTGGTCATCCAAGGGGATTGATTGAACCAGGATTCAAACCATCCCTGTTGGGCTCCTCTTTCTCTTTTTCTGTTCACCAATCCTTCTCTTACTTTGGCTAAAGGGTCTTTTACCACTCCAGTTACCTTAGGACTTGTGTGGTTTAATGCAGAATAGACAGCCTCAATCAATTCCCATAATGATCATTCATAGTCTCCTGAGTAATCATAGGAACAGATGTTGAATTGCTTACTTCCCTTGCTAAATTCCCAACTCCCTTTCCTATCTCAGGACTTCCCTGAACAGATATTATCAGAGTGGCTAGATTCATCCACATTACTGGGTTTAGAGTCTCCATCCTGTGAATCTCCACCAATTGCACTGCTCTGTCTACCCTTTTGGCCATTCTTTTGCCTAGAACACCAGGGTTGTCTGTCTTCTTGACAGCAGCTTGTGCTCTTCAGGAGACGTGGGGCACTCCTGAGATTTTGAATCCTTATCCACCTACGTTTGGCAAAGAAGTTTTCAATTTCTGTGTACCACTCTTTTTCTCTGAATTGTTTGGTTTGTTCTATTCTGGCCCACTTTTCACAATAATTGCTTATAACCTTCAAATTATTTGAGCTCCAGGTCTTATATACTGGCTCCCTTAATTCAAGCCAAGCTCTGGTTAATCTGATATGAAACTGGTTTTCTACTACTAATTTAGTCGTTGTAAGATAATTCCCTTCTGGGAACCCATCAATACCAGTCCACTGTTTCTCTAGTAATCCTGCCCAACCCTCTTGAAAGACTGCCCTTTCAGCACAGAACTTGTAGGAACATTTTTCACACCTGTAGGAAATTCCAAGTACGGGTTTAAGGTCACAATAAATTCTTCGGCAACCTCCACATTGGAATTTAACCCAATAGTTACAAAATATATCCTTACACTCACACTTGATTTCCAATTTCTTCTTCAATGCCTCTTAGTGTAAAAAGTCTCTTCCACCTGTAAGGACTATAGCTCGAGCTTTTCTAATTATTTCCGTATCAGGAATCTCTCTTTCTAACAACAACTCTACCAATGGTCTGAATAGATCTATTGTAAGTTGTTGCAGTCTCCTGTCGGCTTCCATCCCATGTTACCTATGTTCTCTTGACAATTTTCATTTTCATTGGGTTTGCATCAGGAATAGTCTTCCAGTCTTCAGTCTGGATAGGTCCTTTTACTCGACTGGCATGTGTCCACCCTCATTCAGCCGTCTGGATTGCTGTATCTGTAGTTAAAAGAACAACAAAGAGTCCCTCCCAACAGGGTGTTAAGGAGGACTCCTTCCAGGTTTTAATTAATACTCGGTCTCCGGGTTGGATCTTATGGATTGCTATATCTAGCGGGGGTCTCTGCGCTACCAGCCACTTCTTTCTTAATTCCCATCTTCTCTTCATTAATTCAATTATATATTCTCTCAGTAAAGTATCCTCTACTTTTGGATTTTCTATTGGAATGCCATAATCATAAGGCATTCCATACATCATTTCAGATGGGGAAATTCCGGTATCAGTCCGTGGCTGGGTTCGGATATACAGCAAGGCTAGTGGTGGATACTTCACCCAATTCATTTTTGTGTCTATCATTAACTTAGTCAAATGTTTCTTAATTTCTCCATTCATTCTTTCAACTCTGCCAGAAATCTGTGGATGCCAGGGAGTATGATATTCCCATCTGGTTCCAAAAAGTTCAACCATTTCTTTTATAATCTTGGAAGTAAAATGAGGTCCCCTGTCCGAATCCACCACAGCCACTGTCCTGTACCTAGGAATTATTTCTTCTAATAAAGTTTTAGTAACCGTTTTTGCTGTACACCTGACCGTAGGAAAGGCTTCTGCAAAGTGAGTAAGATGATCTAATAATACTAAAAGATAACGATATCTTCCTACTTTAGGTAACTCAGTAAAATCAGCCTGTAGCTTTTCAAAAGGTCTTTTAGCCAGTTCTCTTCCCCCTTACACTTTTTCCCTTAATTGCCCTCTATTTATCCGCTGACAAGTGAGACATCCCTCTACGATTCTCCTAGCCATTGGATATGCACCCTCACATACATACTTATTTTCGAATTGATCCACCAGAGCCTGAGCTCCCCAGTGTGCTTGGTCATGGAATCCCATCATGACTTTACAAGCTAAACTCTTTGGTAATATTTCTCATCCATCAGGTAATAACCACCTATTATTCTCC
>VWZO01012404.1:9262-22408 GCA_013396975.1 Bucco capensis
GATCCTCTCCATAATTTTGCCCGGTATAGAAGTAAGACTAACAGGCCTGTAATTACCAGAGTCATTCCTGATACCCTTCTTGAAAATGGGAACTACCTTAGCACGCTTCCAGTCTGCTGGGACCTCTCCAGATTTCCGAGAGCATTGAAAAATCATCGAGAGAGGGCCTGCTAGGACATCAGCCATCTCTTTTAGGACTCTTGGGTGGGTTCCATCAGGCCTCATAGACTTATAAGGGTCTAATTGGAGGAGCAAATCACGCACCAGTAAGGGGTCAACTATAAAACTGACAGAGTCTATGTTTCCAGTTTCTGTCTCATGACACTGGGTATTACATATCCCATCTGCCTCATTAAAGACAGAAGCAAACAAAGTATTGAATAACTCTGCTTTGTCAATGTCACTACTTGTAAGGCCACCATCCTTATTTAGTAATAGACCAATATCATTCCTGATCTTCCTCTTACTATTAACATATTTTAAAAAGTTCTTATTGCTATCACCTACAGTTCTGGCCAGCTTTAACTCTAATCGGGCCTTGACTGCATGGATTTTTTTCTCTACAATGTTGAACAGTTTCTCTGTATACTTCCCATGTTACCAGATTCTGCTTCTATTGGTTGTAAACATACTTTTTTTCATCATACTCTTTTTTAATCATTAGGCTATTCAGCAGAATGCCAGAACTATTCATATGTGCAAAGGGAAGCTACATTTCTTCAAGAGTTTAATTCTTGTCCATTAAGCTGTTGTGCTTTTAGCTTCCCTTGCTCTCAAATGAAATGGCTCTCCTGGTAGGAGACAGAAGTGTTGTTCACTTTAGCTTTAATGGCAATTAAAGTGTTGTATTGTTGTGTTCTGCACTTCTAAGATGCAAGACAAAAAGGTATACTGAATTGTCAGCATAGAAGTATAAGCATGTACAAAGGAGCAGCCAGCTCAGCATTTTTTAAAACTCCTAGTTTTTAAGTGGCATGATGTGTGCCCATCTGAAGTAGTTTCATAAATAACCTTACACAGGGATGTATTTCTACTGTTCTCTTTCAGGCTTCTTCTGGCTATCCCAATACTGCTTTTCAGTTCTGCTTCCACTTGCTGCATATTAAACAACTCCCAGGTTCTAAACAGCCCTGTAAATCTGTTGTTTCCTAACACAGAATTATAATTTGTGGTGTGAAAATAAGGCGAACCTGAAACTAAAGTGCCCCTGTGTGTGTTTTCTAATATGCCTTTCTACAGGCTTTATAAATGTTATTTTTTTTCCTATTTCAATTATGAGTGTTGAATTTTTACCAGCCTATGAAAAAGCTTTGTCTGTTGCCGAGTCTGAACAAGATAAAGCACATATCCTGACTGCATTGGCAATAATAGAGTATAAAAAGCACAACATGGATGCTGCAAAGACACTGCTGTTTAAATGGTGAGTGAAGGGAATAATTTTCATTATAAAATGTTTTGTTGTACTGCTGAAACCTCACTTACATTTACTTTTTGTTGCATCTTAGGTCAATATTTTGGTTTTGTGCTGCAGAGTAAAAGTGGGGTTGCGTCCAGTGTTCTTTTAAGTTTATTCATGTGACGTATCTGTTTTTGTTTTATGACCTATGTAGTCTTCCATATTTTTGCAGCAGTATGGATTGGAAGGGTTTGGAAGTCTAATAACCTTAAATGGTAGTTTTAATAGGATTGTCTTTTGCAATAACATTCATCTGTATTTGTCCTAAGCACTAAGCAATATTATTGCTCTTTAGCTGTAAGAAATCTAGATGACTAATGAAAACAATTTCAGTTCAAGCAGTCAGAAATCTCCAGACTCTAGAAAAATTTTGTTCCAAGCTTCATGGACAAGGACAATCTTGTAGACTCTCCATGAAAAGAAACAGATGTGTATCAGTTGTTCATCTAAGTCATGAATGGCTTTGTTTATTTCAGATCTGTGGAGGCTAAAAGCCATCTCAGCCTCTCAGGGTCAACTCTGTCAATAGAGGAGTCCAGTAGTGCCTGTATAGTCTGTCTTGCCAGCAGAGTCATGAACTTACTGGAATAGAGAAGGTCCATGACCTAGTACAACAATCTAAATCCTGAGTAACTGATGATTAACTAGAAACTTGGTATTTCCTACATCCTGTTAATCACTGCAGACTTCTGTTTTTGTCATAAACAACAAGTTTTCTAGATGATGTTAGTTGTTCATGTTTAAAAAACAGTGGTTTAGGGAAGTAGCACTACAGTGAACATGTCTAGATCTGAACTGCAAGCACAGTGCTGCAAAGGTATACAGCTGTTTTTAGTATGGCTAGACTTCGCGAATGAAGATCCAGGGAGGGCTCCACCCACACTCCTCATCAGCGCCTTTTACAGGCGCACTGATAAAAAGAGGATAGCAGATAGCACCCTTGAGCCTGCGCAATGAATTTTTTTCTTAGGTGAGACACAGCATGTGCAGAGCTGGACCTACCCTTTAGTCCTAAGGTTCAACTGCCAGGGCCTAGCAAGCTTGGACGCTGGCAGCCAAGTCCTTAGGACGCAGGTTTTATTAGAGTGTCCTTCTCTTAGATGGAAGGCCTTACAGGGCTAAACGAGCTGCATCTGCCCAGGTTTGGAATTAGAGTTGTCCTTCTCCTAGGATGACTGCCAGAAGGCTAATGAGCACATCCTACCCATACAAGGATTATAGGAACATGGATTTCACTCCCCACACTTTACTGTGAGCAGTGTGTTTAATGCTCCCTTTGCTGTCAGTACAGTTATCGTACCAGGGGCCACAGAAGACCCCAAGTGATTTTCAGACTGTGCCTAGACAGCTGTTTTTAGTAAAAAGAGCAAAAATGGTGCATTCTAGTCCAATAAACTTTACTGTCAGGAGTTCATGCTAGATGACTTAATGGACCTTGACTAGAACCTTGAACAAGAAGCTGCCTTTCTTCTTTTCTCATGGACAACTTGGCACAAGGTTGTTAGCATGGAGTATGACTTTCCAGTTAGTGTGATAGAATCCTACTTCTTAACTCTCGAAGGTCAGTGCCTTTGCAGCAGATAACACAGTGCTGCCTATTCAAGTTTATGTTTAGCAGCTATTAGAAGGGTTGGTTTTTTTTTGCTAGGGACTGATAACAAAACATAGAATTTACATTCTTGTGGTTTTTTGAGGGAAAAAATAATCATTAAAAGCTTGACTAGGAGCCTGTAGTCACCTGGTAAGTGAAAGTAAGCAGCACTTCATTCTGTAGTTATGTTTAGGACATAACAGTGACATAACTCTGACGGTTAGTCTGTCAGTAACTCTGAAAGTGCCATGCACTGTTTTGTAATTTACTTCCATTCAGTTTTTATTGCAGTTTTTTTGAGTTGCTCTTATGTTAAGAGTACATCGGCTAAGGTTGTTGATTTCAGTTGTTTGTAGTGGCTCACTCTGTTTTTTACTAGAGTTGAAGATCAGGGGATTAACTAGGAGTTCTCCAGCTATACTAGAAAAAAATGCTGGGAAAAAAAATCAGTAATGGTGTCTAGTAGGTCTCCAATAAAGCTTGGAATACTAGTGATAGGAGGTTAAACTGCCTCCCACAGTCAGATGAATGGAACAGTGCAACAGTGGTACTAAAACCAAGAGATGGTGGGAAGCATGCTGAAACTACCTTACATTGGAACTCACGTTGATGTGAAAAAGGCATAACTTCTCAGAAGATCTCTGTTCTTGGAAAGAGCAGTTCTCTGCAGCAGGCTCATTTCTGGCTTTTCCCCTCCTGGATTTCTGACTAGAAGTCAGGTTTGAAGCTAGATAGAAGTACAGATGCCTTCAAGAAAAGAAAATAATTCTCAGTGTTACGTATTGCCTGTTAATTCTGCATAGTATACATTTTAATTAGGAGCAAGAGGACTTGGAAGTAGAAAGTGCTTTAACAGTAAGTTTAATTTGTGCCCTAAAATAGTGTCTTCTTCCCTCCCTCTGATTCAACAGCTCGCTAAAGGAACCAAGTATGGAAAGTCTGAAGGCTTTGTGTACTCTAGGACTGGTGAAGCAGGATGTTACACTTGCAACAGCAGCCCTGGAAGAATTACTGAAGCGTGAAAAAGGGGATGATAACGTTTATGAGAGGTGCCTTATTGCATCTGCTGTTTATGCATTGCAAGGTAAAAATGTGGCAGTCCAGAGAGAAATCTCCAAAGCAATATACAGGTATGTATTTTGTCTTTATTTAGATTGCCTTGTAAATGTATTACTTTGCTTACATTGAGTAGTAAGAAAACCTCTGTTCACTTGCAGCATTCTGAAAACAAAACTGAATTGTTTTTCAAATGCAAAGTCCTCACTTCACGTGAGGTGAAGTAAGTTGTAGCATTAGCTGACAGATGACAGAACCTTGCTCTTTAATCAAATGGCAGAAATTTCCTGGCTTGTTTGGGGTTTTCTGGTTTGGTGTTGTTGGCTTCTTTGGTAGCTAGATCAGTTCATTGTTCTGCAAAGGCATTTTTCATCATATGTAGCAGTACTGTCAACCTAGAAAAGTCTCTGGGGCTTTTATTTAATAATTAACAACCTCTGAAGCTGTTTGTTCCGTTAGCAAGAAGTTTTTGTTTAAATGTGTTCTAATAACCTTAGCATTCTAGAAAGAGGGAACTTTAATCAATACTTCTAAACAAGACACACCTCATAGTCTCTCACTGCAGTTAAAATTCCTCATTTTTCACATTGAGGACATGACCTGTAGTCCTGAAGTTTACTTGTTTTCTTCCTATGAATATTGATATGCCTGTTGTCCATCTTACTTCTTTAGCCAGCAATATAACTACAATATTGTGGTGTTTATTTTTAAATTACTACCCATGCATATTTTCAAACACATGGGATCATTTTCTTAATAGAAAAAAAATCCATTTGGGATTTGTAGTAACTGGCCACTGAGTCATGGAAGACCTGGTTCATGTCTAAACCAGAAAGTCTAATATCCTTGTTCTTTTCCTAGTAACTCTGGCAATCCTGCCCTCTGGTCTCTTCTGTCTCAACTAATTCCTCTATATGCACCACAAAAGGCAAAAGTAAGTGCATTTCTGTAACAGATGTGTACTGTTTACATCCTGAGTAGTCTGTGTTGTTTCTAAACTGAAGAAACTCACCCTTCAGTACATGGACATTCATTAGGTAGTATGAAAGACTTTCATACACAAAAGACTTTCATACATAGAAAGAAACATACAGTTACATACTGAACACAGGTACCTACTGAATTTACATATCCCATTATTTTCATCTTTCATGAGGGAGCAATTCTTTTATCTTCTTGAAGTAATCTTACAGGAATAATCCACTAGAATTACTCCAACAAGAAGAGGGTGTGCTATATGTATATTTTTAGTTTTAGTTTTGTATATAGGTATGTGTATACCTAAATATATACTAGGATTTACCTGTGTTGAGTTTGGTTAGTCTAGTCAATTTCATTTTTCACATTAGCCAGTATTTCCTTGCTACTTTTATGCTTGCTATTAGTATTTCTCCAAATAAATACTTTTTGTCTTAATTTATGTCAAATATGTAAATGTAAATGTACCTGAAAACAAAACCATTTCTATATGGGGCTAAAATTAGGAACCCAACATATAGATAAGCTCTAATCCTGAATTTATCTTCCTTGTTCTTTTTAAAGAGATCGTGCTCTAGGCAAGGAAGGAATCTCATTGTTCAAACTTCGTATTTCTGATTAACAAAGATAAAACGATATGGCATTACATTTATACAACATCTCAATTAATTAGTCATGTAACCAAGTCACCTACTCTTTTCTTAATCTTGCAGGGGGGAGCAGTGGCAGGAAACATCGCGCAAGTACTTGATGTAAACCATGGAAAGGTTTGGCATTCTTAAAATGCAGGCTTTATCATTCCATAAGCAATCCCCAAATTAATTGCATATAATCATTTGTATTACAATGCTAAGTCACTTTTATGCTCTGCTTTATAGGAAGCCCTGCTTAATATTGCAGTTAATCAGTTGACATCAGGATGTCACATGTTAGAAGATGTGAAAAACAATCCTCTGAAAAATATTCAGAAGGCAATCCATCTCTTTCCAGGTTACTATTGTTCTCAGCACAGTAGCGTTTTTGTTTTGTTTTGGTTTTTTTTACTCACCAGAAAAAAAATTACTGTGCTAACAGGATTATCTTTTCTAGATAATCCTGCTGCCTGGGCAGTGCTAATGGCAGCCTGTCATGCTGAAAACACTGTTGTCTGTCTTAACAACACTCAGCCAAAGCTAATGGGTCTAGAGATGACACTTGTTTCTACAGTTTCATCTAAAAGTAAGAGATACAAGTCTTCTAGTTTAAAAAAGTAGAGTAAAACTGAAATGGTCTGAAGTTTGCAATACTTTGCTGAATTTCAGAAACTTGCGAATAAGCAGAGAATTGCTCAGTCGTGGTATAAGCTGTAATTTTATCACATAAAAATGCTAAATCCTAGTGCACAGTAGGTTAATTACTTAACTGCATCTTGCTTTCCCCTCCAAAGCCTCAAACGCTTTTTAAAGACAGTACTTCTGAACTCTGATGCCTGGATGGATGGATGGATGGATGGATGGATGGATTACAGCACAGGAACACAGCTTACGAGGAAAGGCCCTTGAGTTCTCTTGAACTTTAGTTCTGGAGTTAGTCTTGAGTTCTGTAACTTTCCCAGCGGAGGGATAACCTCAGCCTTAGTCTTGTTCAACATCTGTAGTATTTTGAAAATGGGAATTAAAATTCTATGTTCAGTTGATAATTCTCAAACCATTAACTCAAATGGTGTACTCTTTTCCATCTTCTTGCTTTTAATTTTATTATCTCTTAATGGTCCTACTAATGAAGGAAACCCATGTCAAGTCAGTGCTCCTAAAAGTTCTTGCTTACAGGATCCAGAGCATGTAGAGCACTACAGGCTATACACCAATTGGTTTAAGTGTTTTATCTGTCTTTGCAGCTGGAGAAAGTAACCTTCCACAGAATTACATCCAAACTCTTGAAGACTGGTGTCTCTGTCAAGCTATTACCAGTCTAGAGGAGAGTGGTAAACTCTCAGAAGCTGAAGCTCTTTGTAGCAAGGTATGGCGGCATCATACTGGCAGATTGTGGTAGAATTGTATAGAGGTCATGATTTGTGTGTGTTTTACAAATGGGCAACCTTTTGAACTAACAACTGTCTATTCCGTCAGAGCTACAAGATGCAACAATTGTTGGGATTTTCTCCCCTTCTCAAAGTACTTACTTTATCTGTAACCCAAAAACTGTGTTAGTGCTGACAAAAGCAGTGTATGACATCACAAATCTAAGTCTGCCCTTCCTGCCTTTATTAACACAGTTTTAAGCAAAGAATTACAGAAATTCAAGGCAAGAAGTCCAGGTAGGAGACTTGCAGGGGACTTACATTTTTTCTACACTGCTGTGTTGATACTCCATTTCAGAGTTACAAGTGGATGCTAGAAGTTTAATTATTAAAAAGCAAAGCCTTGAGGCAATACACTTGGGAAAGGAGACTGGGGTGTTATCAAGCCTCAAGTGTGTATTTCATATGTTTGTGAACAGAAGATAAACATGGCAAAAGATAACCAAAAGAACAACTGGTCTCTGCAGCACACATCCCTGACTGTAATTAAGGAAAATGACTTATCCCGTTCAAATGTGCTCCTTGCTTATGGCATTTCTGTATTAATCGTGAATCAAAAAAAGCTGACCCTAAACAGTGCAATAGAAACAGATTCAGTGAACATGCTGGAATTTTAGGTAGAAGTACTTTATAGTCTCTTTGTTTACTTGACAGGAAGTGTTTCCCTTTTCTAGCCAGCATGTCTACTGACCTTGTCTTAAATTAACAAGGATCAGACATTTCTAGACATACAAGATGGTATCTGAGTGTTCGGGGAGGGTTATGGTGGGTTTTTGTTTGTTAAAAACCTTGAGGAAAGGGCAGTTCAGTGCCTACAATTTGTGACAAAACAAGAGTAACGTTCTCTGGCACCATAATCTCTCACTGGCAGTGTTGGACCTCCAGAGTCTCAGAAAGCAGTACAACTGGGGATGATGGGTCAGGCACTGCAGTCATTCAATTTGACTCAGGGAACGTGATTCTACATTTGTTATCAGTGAAAAATTGCAGCAAATCCTAGCAGTTTCTCTCATGTTTCAGAAGATCTCTACACATCCATGTATTCTTTACAAGGCAGCAGCTTGTTACGGACTCCCCAACAATGTATTTTGTTTTAAGAATAAATGGGTGAAAACAACTGTAGTGTCTTAGAACTGATTTGGTTTGGGTTGTAATTACTGGAAGTATTGTGATTTGAACAGGTAAAAAAACATGTAATGTGAAACCTCACATGCTTCACCTGAGAAGGACAAAGCAAGAGATGGCTAGTTTTCTGTCTTTACTTTTTTGCATGAATTTGCTCCAGAAAATACCCTATAGATATCTGCTGTTACTGAACACAAAAAGTTTAGTAAAGTGCTTCTATTCCACTGAGAATGAAGCATTTCAGCTGGGAGAACTGAAATTGCTTGGAACGTACCCAACTCCACTTTAAGCCATAAGACAGGTTTTGATTCTTGTTAGTCCAAAACTTTCAATAATTGAGAAACTGAAGAAGATCTAGAGGTCTACCATTTGCCAATCTGTCTTTCAGAAACCTCTAAGAGTAGATCATGTACAAAATTTAGGTTAGACTTCAGATGTATTTTGAGGTCAGAAAATATGTTACCTGTTTTCATGTGTCACTTCATGGGACACTCCTTTGTGCAGTGTAGGAGTAAAATGCCACGTTGCAAGCATCCTGAGGATGCTTTCAGTGCTGTTTTCTCAAAAGACCAAAATGGAAAAATCAAAGTATCTTCTGGTATTTGGAAATGATAATTCTCATGTCATGTGAAGCTTTGTTTTGTTCTTAGGTTTTAAAAAGCCGCCCTGAGCACTCCACTTTGTTTTTGCTTTTGAGACAAGTTCAGTGTAAGCAGTTGTTGCAGACTCACAAAGAACTTCCAGACAACATCCTGGAGGAGCTTCGAAAGGCAGTCATGACCTGTTCAACTTCAGTTGCAGCCTGGCAAGTAAGTGTGGGTCCTCTCCCTGACATGGGTGTGCTGCTCTCAGCAGGGAAGAGTTTGTTTCACTGTTTGTTTTTTTTTGTCTACCAACAGCCAGTGGCAGAAAAAAAAAGCTTATATTCAGTTCATTCTAAAGTTGTTAACTTTTCTCAACAACTTTCTTTAAATACTAAGGATTGTTGGTAGCAAGCAGACATGGGGGCAGCAGAATTAAAAACTCAAGATAAATCCCTAGCACCTGTGTCTTTAGGAACCTGTGGCATAGTATGTGAGCAGAAACCAATGAAATACTTCATTACCTATAAGAACAGATGAAAGTAAATGGTTTCCTAACATAGTAATATAAAATTCCTTATTCAGGTTCTGAAAACCTGAGTCAGAATTTCTCCATAATCTCCTGATGTCAGGTGTCACTATTCTTTGAGTAGAGACTGTAGGCAAAATAAATCACTCCTGTAACAGTGTTCACTCACTCCCTTCCATGGCATCATGACAGATCATTTTTAGTTAATTTGAAGGTGTTATCACTCACTTCATATGCTGCTTCTGTGAGATAATCTGAGAAGTCTGTCTCACACATGCCATGAGATCATTATTTCTTTACTAACCGTTGCTGTTAGTGACAGTTACTGTCTTCCTTTAGCAATGCTGGCAGCATTTTGTTTACAACAATTCCTTGAGCTTTTAGAGTCTTTTAGGTAGTTGTAGGATTTATGGTGCTCCCTCTGCCTGTTGAACAAATAAACCCCTGTTTGTGGTAAGATTCACTAAAGCTGATTTTGATTGTAGAAGATCAGTGCAAGGCTGCTATCCCTTCTGGGACATAGGAGAATCATTTTTGCAAAGGTGCTTTTTTTGACACATTTTTCTTCAGCTTGTTAGACTTTGTTTTTCTCAGCTGCAGAACTTACTTGGATTGGATTTGCAAAATAGAGGGCATACAGGATAGGATTGCATCCTCTATTTTAGGAATATATTTTTGAAGTGGAAATAGGACTTCAAGCATCCCTGGCATAGCTGACTGTCATCGTGCTTACAAGCAGAGAGAATAAGTGAAATGAAGGTGTATGGGAATTGAGGAGGAAGGTTGTTTTGTTTTGCTTTTTTGAATCCAGGCCACAGGTAAGATACCTCTGAGGAAGATCTTTTCAGTCTTCAATTAAAGAAGAAATTTCTCAGGGCCTGGGTAGCATTCTGAAAAAGCCTGGCTCTTACCTCTGTTCCTAATGGATAGGTTTATACTTCTATATTTTCTGGCTCTAGACACCCTCAAAATTTGATAAATGTTTTGTCTTACTCAGAAGAGTCTTGCTTATTTGTCTTACTCAGAAGAGTCTTGCTTATTTGTCTTACTCAGAAGAGTAAGACAAATGGATACTTACTCATAAGTATCCATTGTGATGCCTTACGATATTACTAAGTTGGAGGGGCCGTTAGCTTTGCTTTTAGATTCAATTTGTGTCTTTTGTCTAAGTGGTGGTTTTGCAGGGTTTAGGAGTGCTGCTGAACTACAGTTTTGGTAGCTATTCTGCTTTTTGTGCTGTGGCTTACCAGGAAAGTATGGAAAAGCTGGTCTGGCAGAGCCACCATTGTGCCTTTGCGTGAAAGTTCTTTTGTCTTTCACATTTTGAGTGTAGATATGCTCAGGTGCAAAGAACTGAGGCCAAGGAAAGCTTTTTTTTCTGGATACGAATGGATGTTTTACTTTACAAAACAGTCCTGCAGCTTGATGTCAAGGATGTGTCTGTTCTTAATAACAATTAACTTTTATGCATCAGAAAGGGTTAAGAATTTTGCTCCTTAACACCAGGCAGTCTTTAGCTAGCAAAAGTCTAAGGACATTTGCTTAAAAGCAAGGGAGTTAGTTGATTTTTTAATAAGAAATTGCTTTGTTTGCTTGCTGATCCAGAGAAGAGTATTTGGCTTATGCATCTTGATGCATATCATGTACGTGTCAGGGATTTACAAAATTGTGGCTGCATCTGCTTCATAAACTGTGTTGTGACTACAGAAATAGAGGGAGGTGTTAGAATCCTTTTCCTCCTCTTTAGGAGCAAATCTAGGACATCTTGTGCTGGTAGAGCAGGCAGCAGAAGCATAAATCTGTGTACAAATCCCAGTGTCTACTTCTCTAGCCTCATCCAGCAACTCCAGCATGACCCTATAACAGGGTCAAAAAATGTGTAGCCCAACCCATCATCTGAACTCAGGCACTTAGTATAATGTCTTTCATGTTCCTGGCATTAGTCAGATGGGCTGGAAGAACGTTTGTTCCAGAAGGTAAAATATCTTTTCGTCTCTATGTAACTTTTAGAGACCAATGAGGCATCACACAATGCTGTTCTAGTCTGAAGGATGACTTTCACAAAGCCATTTGTGTTTTTTTTCACTCATGAGCAATGTCCAGATTCAGACAGCTGTCAAACAGTTGTCCATGAGGGTAGTCAAAGGAACTCTGAAATAAGTTACTGTAGTGAGGAGAAGTGCCAGCTCTGCAGCAGACTACATTTCCCTGCAGAGTGGTGTGCAGTGTGTTGTTGGAATGAGGGCTGGGCTGGGTGGCTGTTGGTGTTTTAGCTGTTTGTATGCTGTGGTACTCTTATAAGAGTAAATTCTATTACCTAATGGATGTGTGTTTTGGTGGCTCCATAACTGATTGTGTTGGATGTTTATTTTCAGTGGCTGGCCAAAGTGTATCAATCTCAAAGAATGATGGTTGGAGCAGAGATGTGTTACAGAAAGAGTCTTCAGTTGGCGTCACAGCAGGGCAGCTGGAATGGGAAGTTATCCAGTCTGCTTGGGCTAGCTATGCTCGCACTGGAGATCTGCATGGTAGGATAATCAAAATTATTTAACTGCATGATTTCACAGAAGTTCATGGATGTTCATGGGCTTTTGCAGTCTTTAAATGAAGCCCTTGTTAAAAAGACTTTGCATTCTGTGAATGACTAGAGAATAAAATGAGACTGCAAGGTGCAGCGGACTGTTTTTAAAATGTCTGTTTGTAAGAGAGGTTACTGTGAGATAATCACATACAACTGTGTTACCTGAAGAGGCTAACTTATTTAATAAGGCTTATTTCTCTTAATAACAGGTTCAGTTTGGTGATCCAAACTTACAGACTCTTCAAGTCTCTGTCCTCTTTTGTTCAGACAATTGCTTTAAATGTTTTTCCTTCACTGGAAGACTTCAGCCAAGTTTCAAGTAACTTTATGCTGTGTGGTTATTCCTAGATATGGTGCCTTGCCTTGAAGTATAAAAACAATCTAAGGGAAGTGTGCCTTGTGGGATAAAGAAAATTATTATTCTTGCACTGAGGGGCCAGTTGAACCTAACTCAAATTCTTAGTGAGTGACTATTTTCTGCAAGCATTATCACTAGATATTTGCAGTGCACTACCAGGCTTCTTTTAAAGTCCAGTGTAAAATGTAGATACCGCTGTGATCTTAGCTAACTCTTTTTCATGTATTTTAACTGATGGTTGACCTAACAGCCATAATCAAAATCAGGCAAAGGAACCCTGTATATCCTGGCGCAGGGGGGCTACTGAATAAGTGCTAAGCAGTCCTGGCACTCAGGTACTTCAAAGAAGCAGCTACTCGTTCCCTCGGGGCAAATACTCTGCCTCAAAGCTTCCCAGAGCTTCCTCTAAGAGCTTTTCTAGCAGATCTCTGCTCCGGCGAATTCACTGCAGAATGGCTTGAGAGTGATGATAGCACAGGCTTTTAAAGCTGCCGCCTTCAGTGCTGCCCACCCCACCATGAGTCACAGCTCTGGCTCGCAGCAGGGCTACTGAATAGCTGCTAAGCACTCCTTCTCCCTTCTCTTTTCCTGGCTGACTGGAGAGGTCCCAGCTGATTGGAAAAGAGCAAATATAACTCCCATCTATAAGAAAGGAAGGAAGGAGGATCCGGGAAATTACAGGCCTGTAAGTCTAACTTCAGTCCCAGGGAAGCTGATGGAGCAGATCATCCTGAATTCCATTATGCAGCACATGCAGGACAACCAGGTGATCAGACCCAGTCAGCATGGCTTTATGAAGGGCAGGTCCTGTTTAACAAACCTGATCTCCTTC
>VWZO01012405.1:0-15986 GCA_013396975.1 Bucco capensis
CAGATCTATCTCAACCAAAGCCTCAAATCTAATGTAGTTGTTGTAAAGGAAATAACAATTAGCTGGAGACTTTTGTAAAATTATTGAGACCATGGTCGTCATTATATAATTAGAATTATTCATGCAGCTTCACAGTTAATTACTCCACATGGTTAAATGAAATTATTTAATACTATTGCAGTGCCACAAGGGCTAGCAGCACTTTAACTGTTGTAGACACCATACACCTGACTGCAAGATGACAGTCCTTGCCTCAAAGGGTTAATAATTTAAAAAGCAAGGAAAGGTAAAGAACTGAAGGGTAGCTAAGGCCATTTATCTGATCAGGAGTAAAATCAGTGGTAAATATTGAATTTCAGAAAACCATACTCAGTGCCATGCATGAGGCCACCTTTATGTTAAACAGGCAGTTGTATTGAAGTCTCCATGACTTCAAATTCTCATGAACTCTTACAAGTCTATGTAATACCTACTTTTCCAAATAAAAATCAAAATTACTGAGTTGAACAAAAAGAGAAATGCATTTTCAGATTCTCTGCTGTAGTGAGTGACACAGAGTTTCTTCCTTTGGGATTAAAACTTTGAAAAGGTGGAAATGAAACAAACCACTAGGAGTGAAACATGCAAAAATTAAAGCAAAATGTTAGAAGTTACCTGTTATACCACTTCTTAGAGTTACAGTTACATATGAATATGCTTCATCCAAGGCTGATGAAAAATTAAGTCTTGCAGTAATTTATGCATCAATTACTTATTCTGTACCAGAAAAGATGATTCTTTCTACCTTTAAGACTGATGAATTGATTAGTTAAAGATGTTTTGTTTTCTTACTCATGCCTACAACAAAGAACTGGAAAGACAAACTGGAGAAGGAGATAGTTGTTGAATTAAATAGGAATTACATAGTGACATATGTGACTACACTCAGAATACTTTTCTTGCAGAGGAGGAAAAATTTGTGCTTTAAAATTAAACACTTTTTGTTTGTTTGTTTGTTTTTTAAGAACTTCCCTAATGATACATGTTGGTCTTGGACACTTGCAGAATTATCTTTTCATGATATATAACATAATTACAAATGTAATTGATCTTTGACCTAAATCTCAACAAAATAAGTAGCTAGGTGAGTACTGAGGTTATGGCTAAGACAGTAAAGAATTGTTTCAGCCAGCTAATGCAGGTCACATAGCTTTGCTTAACCCTGTATTTTTCACTGGTTCTGCCTTGAATGGACTAAGGCTGTGAAGATAAAGATGTGGGAAAAAAAAAAAATGTTATCCGCTTGAGATAGCTGTGAAACACCCGGAAATATGCAAGAAGCATAAAACTGAGACAGAGTATTTGATATGCCCCTAAACATGAATAACTTACCAAGTTCTACAAAGCTAGGAGATTTCTTGACAAAGGAATACATAAGGGAAAATATCTTTCTTTTTAGGGTGACAGAGCACTGTAACAGGCTGCCCAGAGATATGGAGTCTCCTTCTCTGTAGACTTTCAAAACCCACCTGGACATGTCCCTGTGCAACCTGATCGCTGTAAACAGTGACACAGAGTTTCTTCCTTTGGGATTAAAACTTTGAAAAGGTGGAAATGAAACAAACCACTAGGAGTGAAACATGCAAAAATTAAAGCAAAATGTTAGAAGTTACCTGTTATACCACTTCTTAGAGTTACAGTTACATATGAATATGCTTCATCCAAGGCTGATGAAAAATTAAGTCTTGCAGTAATTTATGCATCAATTACTTGTTCTGTACCAGAAAAGATGATTCTTTCTACCTTTAAGACTGATGAATTAATTAGTTGAAGATGTTTTGTTTTCTTACTCATGCCTACAACAAAAAACTGGAAAGACAAACTGGAGAAGGAGATATTTGTTGAATCAATTTTTTTTTTTAATATTTCTTATGTAGTTATGCAGAAAAAAAGGAGAATTTATAATATAAAATCACTATTAAAAATGTCAGTGGAGAAAATACAGTCTGGAGAGTAAAATTAAATTGATGAAGAGGTAAATTCAACCTAAATTGTACTAAATAGGATACATTTTTCTGTAAGCAAGTCACTGAATCTTTCAGTGCCTTAGTTCCTAGTCTACAAGAAATGAGTTAATACTTCATTGTTTTGTCTTACCTATCATTGCTTCTCACCTGGACAGGAGATCCATATTGCAACCTGTACACACACTACCAGCAAGAGCAAAACATCTGTGTATAAAGGAAATGTTCCTGAAGGTCAGTAGATACGCAGAAATCTGAATACGAAACAGACTTCCCTTCTAAAGTACCACTGTGATATCTCTGTAGGTAGATTGTCTCTCGTTGATTGGAAATAATATAAACTTAAAATGTTACGTTCAGCCTTTAAATCAATTCTTGGAATGAAATGTTATAGATATCCAGCACAAGAAACATATTACCTGCTTGTCAATAACCATATCGTGAATTTTTATATCTGAGCTAGTTTTCTTGTATCTTTTACAGCATGAGAGAACTTCCATAAACTTTCTGAGTATTGGTGTCAGAAGAGGATGAGTCTAGACTTCAGACTCATGTCAGTACAGACACTGATGCCCTGCAATCCTGAATGGAGAAGGGTCAAGCCTATAGTCCTGTCAACATTTCTTAATATGTTCTCCATTCGTTCTAACTTTACTAACCATGATTTTCATCTGTTCAGTTGAAAGCTTCTGTTAGTCTCTTTCCGTGAAGTTTCACTCTTCCCATTTTTTGTATACATGAGGGTAAGCAAGCAGTATGTGAGATCATCTGGCTTGTTAAAGTACTTTTTTCAGGACTACAAAGTATAGAAGCAATAACAAGGAAAGCTCTAAATTAAACACAGACACACAAAGGTAACAAACAGGTGATCGTGGTGACAACCATGAAGACACCAGTTTATCAGCCACTGGCTGAGAGGCTTCTAATGAAACTACTCAGACACAGATTTGGAAAGGGTCAACCCAACCAGAAAAGGGGGACTCAAGAGTGACATGAGAATTATGAGATATCAGAAGGGACTTGTGGAAACATGAAAAACTTGTCCTGGAATAACTAGTGGAAGTGTCAAATGCGGGGGAAGAAAGAGCCGAGGACTGAAGGGGGAAGAACAAATGTGGGAACATAGAAAGGAGGGTGGAAAAAGCAGCAGCCACATGCCAGCAAGCTGCCAGGCTGTGTGTTTTCCAGATGGAGTCCCGTGCATAATCACAGTGATCTGTCTACCTTTTTATTATATCCTCTTCTTGTCTGTTTTGTCTTGCACAATTTTATTCTCTGACCTATGTATGAGTGCTGTAAAATCTAAGTGAGCAAGTCTGACAAAGGGGCTGAAGGTCAATAGGAACATTGTTCCAGTTATCAGCATCCAGAGAAACCAGTGTGCAAGATGATTTGGCTGCCAGAAACTGGATGGAGGCCACTGCTTCCAGGGATGTAGGTCTAAATGCCCTCTGTAGACTAAGAAGCAGAAATGAAACACCAAAATAACACAGCTTCGAGAGGAAGGCAGGAAATACCCATCTCCTTATCACTCCCCTTTCTTGATTATTTCACTCTCATTTTGGGGCAGCCTTCAACTGTAGGCTTGAAAATTCATCTGAACTCACAGAGTTTCAGATGCTTGCATTTAAAATAAAATAGACAAATTTGCATTTTCAGAGAAAAGCATTGTTTTCTCAGATTTCCAGAACATACTGTCTTATCTAACAGCAACTTGGGCAAAGAAACAGGTTGTGATCTAAGTGCTAAAATGTCTCTAACAGGACAAAGTCAGATTTAAATAGGCTCAAAAAATTTTACCAGATGAAGTCAGGAGGACTTTGATATAAAATGGGAAACTAAAGGCTGAATGAACAAAGGTCAGAGGATTTCCAGTCCTCTGTTTTGGAGTTATGTTATCTAAATCCTATTTTGGTGTCAATTTAGCAGCCTAACTGGCCTTGAGACTAACCTTTGAGTCTAATCATTGATCTAACTCTTGTTCACATTACCTATTGAGGTTCCTCAGTGCTAGTTATACCTCCTGCTGTTAGGCTCAGGAAAGAAAGTTAGGACTGACTCATGGGATCTTTGGTTTATATGAAGTATTGGTTGAATACAATATCCAAACCTGAGAAGTGGTACGGAAAACAACATAGATTTACTTTATCTGTCATACATTTGGAAAGCAATGCCAATTCTGAAAAGGTTTGAGCAGCTGACGTTTCTTAAGGAAATTTGCTATCTTTGCCAGTAGTTTGATAAAGAACACACCACTCTTTATGGTTGCCTTTCACAAAACACATATTTCTGCTCATGCAGCCCTTTCACTGTAACAGAAAAATAAGTGGTTTTGTTCAAGACTCTTTAACTGATCTCATTTTAATCAGGAACTTAGTACATGTATACAGGCAAGTTTTGTCAGTTCCTTCTCTGGTTTGCATTATTTTAACCTGTACTGAAGAGTAGCTTAAGGAGAAGCAGAGGTCAGTTCAGATTTCACAAATCAATATTTCACTTAGCAATACAGTAATGGATCAGAAACATAGTTGCATTCCAGCAAAGGATGTTAGTCTTTTATCCTTCCTCTACTGGAATTATATTCAGAAAAAAAAAAATCAGTCAAACTTCTGAGACAGGATCTGAATATACAAGCTACCTTCCATCAGGTAAGCCACCTTCCTTTGATTGTACAGTAAACTTGTGCCTAAAGCATTTTTTGACATTAGAGTGTCATAACCTCGTTCCCAGCTTGTATACCTGCCTTGGGAAAGGGACCTGAGCAGAAGGTTTATTGGGTCTTTACAATTCTGAAAAAGAAGGGAGCACTAAGAAAATGATGGGAATTGCCTGGACTTTCTAAAAATGTCCCTTTTTAAACAATGTCTTTTGCATGTCACCTATTTGTAGCTCTGGAACTGATAGATCTTCACTGACATTTCTGTGGCAAAACTTTAAATGAATCACATTCTTACCAGGGATGAATTTCTAATAAAGACAACTCACATTCACACAGAATCACAGAATCACCAAGGCTGGAAAAGACCCTCAGGATCATCAAGTCCAGCCTATGACCCAATACACCAAAACATCTAAACCAACATTCCTGTTCTCAACACAATGAGGCTTTAAAGAACTTTTTTCTCTTTTTGAAATGCACTTTGCAGCTGCTCTTAACTGTGAATTGAACCAATATCCTATGTCAAATTAACTCATACTAGAAAAGTACAGATTTTATGCTGCTTTGCTCCACTATTGTTTATTTTCATAGTCTGGATTTTAGTTTAACATTAAGTTTTGGTACCTGTTAATGAAAAAATAGGCACAGACAGTCAAATTTAGACATATTTGGAGTTTATTCTCTTCCATTTCTAAGCCATGCTTTCCTAAAAAAAGCCATTCCATCTTGGTTGTGTAACAAAGTAGTCAGAAACACTACTACCATAGAATCATAGAACGGTTTGGGTTGGAAGGGACCTCTGGAGGTCATCTAGTCCAATCCCCCTGCAGTGGGCAGGGACATCCCCAACATAGAATCATACCATGATTATCTCACTCTCCTCTTTCAAAACTATAGTGCAAACAAGGTGTTATAATATGGACCTCATGAAAAAAGCAAAAGAAAATTCTAATTTTTCATGTGAACTTAACTATTTAGCTGAAGCCTGCATGAATTGAAACTGCTGAGTCATGCCACACATTATGGGCGCCAAAAGAACTGTGGTGGGTTGACCCGGGCTGAGCACCAGGTACCCACCAAGGTTCTCTATCACGTTCTCACCCCACACCTCCCACGGCACGACAAGGGGGAGAGAACGAGATGGAAACAGCCCGTGGGTTTTAGTAAAGGCAGTTTAATAAGCAAAATAAAGAAAGGCAAGGCAAAGCAAAATTGAGCTTTAGTCTCTACATCCCACAACAGGCAATGTTTGGCCTTCTCCCAGGAAGCAGGCCTCCGAGACGCGTAGTGGTTGTTCAGTGGTCAGACGCCTTCTTCCCACTAATACTTGCCCCCCACTGCTTTTTATCCCTGAGCTGACATCATATGGTATGGAATAGCCCTTTGGTCAGTTTGGGTCAGATGTCTCGATTGTGCCCCTCCCAGGATCTTGTCCACCCCATCCCCTTGGTACTGTGCCAACCTTGCAGCAATCACAACATCACAGGTTATCTTCAACCCAAGGCACAGCGTTTCTGAAATCAGACCTACTCTTTAATACATTTCTTTACCAATGTGTAATGCTGAATGTGTCAAAGAATGAGAATTACTTTTCTATTCGTGAAAAAGAGGAAAAGCAAATGTCTCATAGCAAAGGCAATATTCTGACCAATGTATGATGTTCCATTGCTGATATGAAAGCCTAGAGGAGGGCTGACCTCAGAGACTGAGCTGTCATACTATGCTTATTTACAGTAGTGGATCAAGTCAGGGAGTTTAGAGTTTTTCTGGGATAACCTGTGACTCAAGGGTTTTGGTGTGGACTCAAGCCCTGCTTTGGTATTTTGCCTGAGAAGAATGCTCTTTATTTTCATTTCCATTGTCATAGGGTGACTAAAATTGAAGAGAAAGGGACATCAAGGATCCTCTGGCATTTGTACGTCATTCTCCCTTTGAAGAAATTAGGCTTGTCTGTTTTTAGACAGACAAGGGATAGAGACGCATCCTTTTTAAGAAAACACTGTGGCTGGTCTTCCTTCCTCCCCTTCCTTTGCCTACGAAAGAATTTACCGGAAGGGACTGAAAAGGAAAACAAAAGTTGGAACTGTGCCCTGAGNGTTTTTTTTTTTTATTTTATTTTGCTGTCCCCATTTGAGGGGAGGGGGGGGATCTGGGAAGGTCCTCTCAAAGAGATTGTTCTTTTGACCAGAACAAATTCTTAGTTCTTCTGGTCAAACCACGACACCATTTATTTTCTTCTAGTCACTAAAGTCAACTCTTTTTTTTAGGATTTATCTACTTAAAATTTTCAGATGAATCTTTAACCTTAAACTTAAAAAGAATAAGGAAAAATTGTCCAAGCAGCCTAACAATAGAGGCAGAATGATATGAAAAACACTATTAATCTAATATACACCAGCTTTTTAAAATATGTTCTTCCTGGGGCCAATGGTATTTCACAAGTGCAAACTATATAAATAAACAAATCATTTTTCCTGTGCTAGGAGCTAGCATATGTTATTTAAGCCTCTCTATATTATTTAACAGTAATGTAGTAGTCCTGCAGCCATTTCATGGATCATTTTATGTATGTTTTTCAGTAGAAAAGCTTATCTGATTTGTTTTTAAGAATCAGAAACATTATATACTTCATGTTAGATGTAGAACTCCATGGCATTGCTAAGCTGCACTAAAGTAAAAATAACAACTGGCAGATGTGTCACAATTGAACCTAAAAATGAATCTGGAATGAGAGAACATATTTTCCATTTGCAGAAAATGAATTATTTTGAGACCAAGGTAATAAGGAAGGTCATTGCTCCGGATTTTTCTAATGAGTAGAAATGAACGGAGATTTTGCCTGAAAGAGTGAACTGAAAGGAAAAAAAACAAACACGGAAGCAAACAAAAAAAGCAAACAATCATATAAAAAACAAACCACCAAAGGTCATTTTAAAGTTTGAGCTGTAACATCATCTCTGGAGGTGGGTAAGATTCTGGCCTCTTGACTCCAGTCATTACAAAGAGAGGAGAGAGAAAAGCCAACTACTTACAGAGAGGAGGAAATATGATGGCCCTCCTACAGAGTAAGAAATACTAAGGATTGTGTGATCAGACAGCCACTAGGCTGCTTTTAGAATTGTCTACACAAAATTAAAGTTTAAAAAAAAAACAAACAAACAAAAACCTGTTACTGTCCTGACAAACCTTAAAAAAAGGTATATACACTTAATATACCACTTAATATACAGCAGTCTCAGGAGCAAATGCTTCTGCTGTAGTAATAAGTCACAGGTAGTTTCAGTAATGGACTGAAAGCTTCAAGTTAACATGACCAAGCATTTACTCACCTTTAAGCAGAGGCATTTGACACTTGTGGTGGCAAACCTAGATGGATTAAATACACACTTTGAATACTGCAACAGTAACAAAAAAACATCTACAAGAGCAAACAAAAAAACCCTCGTTTACTGGACAATGAAGGACTGGATGAAACTCTTCATCTGAACAATGAGGGGATGAAGATTAGAGGGGAGATACAATGTGCAGGAATATGAACTCCATTTGCCAATGGCCTGATTATATTTTTTCCCATACAGAATCTCTTATTATTAATCCATATTAAATACATGAGAAGGATGAAGTAAAGGGTTAGAATAACAAACTGTTTTTGCTGAAAAGAAATTTCCTTCCTTCCTTCCTCCCTCCCTCCTTCCCCGCCCCCTCTCCCCTTCCCCTTCTTTCCTCTCATAAGGTATACCTCTGCATCTTCTACTCTCCTGCAGTGACAGGAAACTAAAGAAAATTGATGGACTATCAGTTCTAATATGACATTCCAAAAGTGACTTCTTGATTTTCAATTAACCTTGCACAAAGAGGAAATACTGCAATTCACCCCTTTGTTCTTAGCTGTATGTGTTAGCCAGGCTAGTGTTAGTAGGAGTGAACAAGTCCTTTTGGGCTGGGGAGGGGGAAATCGGCACCTCACTGAAGTACTCCACAGCTATTAGCACAAAACGAGACAAGACTATCCCGCAGTCATTACTCTCTGAAGGGGGAAACAGGTAGGAGAGAGAGTGCTCTTGTCATTTGTTTGACTTAATTGTATGCTTTTATGAACTGTCTGGCTGGAAGGATTAAAGTTACTTTTAATAACGCTTCCTTTCAAGAGAATTTGATTTGAGATTTCCCAGCAGGGCTGCCTACCAAGCAGCAGGACCCTTTTCTTCCTTCCAGACCCCAGTTCCGTCAGCATCCCCATCTCCTACCCCCGCTTCTTCTCCAAACACTGACATTGTTCTATTTGTCTAAGAGAAATCTGGCTGGATAATGTAGTATAAAGTCAATTCTCTGTAAATAAATAAATATATAAATAAATAAACAAGGTTAGGAAAACATATGAATAAGAACAGCCTTTTCTAAGATGCTAGGTATAGGAAGAGGGACTCATTGTGAAACAATCTCTTTTTCCTTTTACTACCTCAGAGAAAATGGTGTTACAAGAGAGAAAAGGTTCATTACATACTTTCAGAGCAGGCTGCAGAATGGATATTAACACAAAGCATTTTTACTTTTAGAAAATTGTCCTGGTTTGACCGGAAGCTAGGGTCAAAAGAACAATCTTTTGAGGAAAGGTCTCCAAGACCCCCCTCTCCCCAATAAGACGGGGACAGCAGTAAACAAAAACAAAAGCACTAGGCACGCAGACAGTGAATCTCTAATAGCTTTATCTAAGTTTAAATGGTACAACAATAAGAAAGAGATAAGCAATAAAGAAAGATAAGGTGGTTAGTTCAAAGATGGCTTTCGGCCCTTTCNAGAGTCCTTTTCTTTTAACGAAACAGTGTCCACATCCAAACTCAAAAGTTCAAAAGGGAACATGACGTACACTTTTAAATTTTAATCACTCCAGGACAAAAATAAAAAATAAATTTAGTTAAAGAGAAAATAAATCTTGGGAATATATGAGAGTCTGGAGAGTCTTTATGCCATGGGGAATTTCTTGTTAGATGCAGGTTTTTAAAGGTATTTGGTGGGTCCACATGTTAATGTGCTTTAATGTATTTTATGACTTATATAATCCAACAATAAAGAAAAAATATATATATAATGAAGAGTAGTTGTAGGAAAAACTACACACTTGCACAGAAAACCCACAAACCTTAAGTCTGTGATTTTCTATTTGTAGTATTTAATTCCGTTTCTAACAAGCACATCCTAATTTTTAATTTTGTTTTCTTTGAGACTTTGGAGAAACAAGGACAAATAAAATAAAACATAGTTTCATAGAGAATTGATCCCTCCTTTCTCTAAAAGAGATTGTCTAAGATCGTAGAATGATAGAATGGGCTGGGTTGAAAGGGGCTTTAAAGATCATCTAGCTAAAACAACCCTGCCAACTAGACCAGGTTGCCCAGGGCCACATACAACCTGGCCTTGAACATGCCCAGGGATAAGGCAATCATAACCTGTCTGAGAAACCTGTTCCAGTGCATTATCACCCTCTGATTAAAGAACATACTCCTAACATCAATCTATGTCTCCCCTCCTTCAGTTTGAAACCATTCCCCGTTGTCCTAATGCCTTCTAACTTGGTAAAGAGTCTCTCTCCCTCTTTTTTATAAGCCCTCTTTAGGTATTGGCTGCTGTAAGGTCTCATTGAAGCCTTCTTTTTTCCAGGCTGAAAAATCCCAACTCTCTCAGCTTGTCCTCATAGGTCAGGTTCTCCAGCCCTCTGATCATCTTCACAGCCCTCCTCTGAACCCAATCTAAAAGGTCCACAGCTTTTTTATGCTGGAACCCCCAGAGCTGGATGAGGTCTCACAAGGGCAGAGAGAAAGGGCAGAATCACCTCCCTTGACCTGCTGGTAGTGCCTCTCCTGACACAGTCATTTGGCTTTCTGGGCTTTAAGTAAACATTGCTGGGTTATATCCAACTATTCATTTGCCATGACCCCCTAAGTCCTCAATTTCTTATCCATTGAATAATCCACCCTTCAAATCCATAGTACTCCAATCTAGGGACAAGGATGTCATGTGAAACTATGTCAAAGACCTTACAGATACCTAGGTAGATGACACTGGTTGGCTTTCCCTCATCAACTCCATCACAGAATGCCGCAAGTTTGGTCAGGGCCTATTTGTTCTTAACAAATCCATCCCAGCTTTCCTTTGTCTTGCATGTGCCTTAACATTGCTTCCATGACAATTTATTCTATGAACTTCCCTGACATAGAGGTGACACTCTCTGGTCTGTAGTTCCCTGCATTCTCCTTTCTAGCTTTTTTAAAAATGTGGGTGATATTTCCCTTTATGCAGTCATCAGGTACTTCACCTGACTGCCATGACTTTTCAAATATGATGGAGAGTGGCCTTGCAGCTACATTAGCCTGTTCCCTTAGAACCCTGGATTGTATTTTATTGAGTTCCATAGACTTGTTCTTGTTTAAATTCATTAGGAGGTCTCAGACTTGCTCTTCACTTACTCACTCCCCGAGCACTCACCCAGAGCTACCGATTACTGGCAGGTTTAGGAAGCTTGGTTTCCAGTGCAGACTGAAAAGAAGGACTCGGTAGCTCAGCCTTCTCCATATCCATTGTCACCAGTTCTCCATCCTTACTTTTCAGAGGGAGGACACTCTTCATGACCTTCCTTTTCTGACTGTTACAGAACCCTTTCTTATTGTCCTTTACATCCCTTACTAATCTTTGTTCCATCTATGCCTTGGCTTTCATGATCCCACCCCCACACTCCTAAGCCGTTTCCCTGTACTCTCCCCAGGCTACATGTCACTGCTCCCACTGCTGGCACATTTCGCTCTTAATGCCACAGATTAAGAAGCAGGTCCTTGCTCAGCCACACTGGTCTCCTCCCTGCCCTGTCTGACTTCTTACACAGAGGGATGGAGAACTCTTGCTCTCTAAGAAGAATGTTCTTAAAGAGTTGACAGCACTATTGTTTGGTTTTTTGTTGTTTGTTTGTTTTTCTCTAAGGACAGTTTCCCAGGAGCTCTCACCCACTTAATCTTTAAACATCTGGAAACTGGCTTTTCTAACGTTCTGAGTCCTGGCTTTGCTGTTTGCCAGGACATTTGTTGAGATTGTTTAATAAACCTGAGCACGGTCACTGCATCCTAGACTTTGTGCAATCCTCACCTTTTTAGTGAGCTCCTCTGTGTTGGTGAGCTGCAGGTCCAGTAATGCTTCTTCTCTGGTTGGTTTGTCTAAAAGATCCTTAAACCTGATTTTTTTTTTTTAATAATTTCACTGTCTATTTATACAGGCATTTACAAATTCTATCCATAATTTATATACTTGCTATGTATTATGTTAAAATATGTAAGCATCCCTTCCATAATACCAACAGAATTCACCTTGTTTGATTTTTTTAACTGTCTGTGAAAGAAGTCTGATTTTTGCTAATATTGTAAGGTATCTGATGTCAAACTCCTAGTTTGCAAATATTTCACACCGAGAGGTTAATGCACTGCAGGTCAGTTGTTCTTCTGACTCCATTAAAAGGAAAAAGATGTCCTTTCATACATGAATGTAAATCATAATACACTTAATTCATTCTTAATATCCAAAGTCTAAACCTTTTTTATATCTGCAGCAGTAACCGACAAAAAATTTATCTGGCATTCTCAAAGCGTGCGTTGATTTTTGCTCATGCAACTCCATGAGCATCCACAAGAATTTTTTGGATGTTCTACACATATATTCCGCATACAGTATCCAATACATAAAGTAGAGTGACATCAACCTCATGTGTCAAAAATGTCCATACCTCATCATGACCACTTATGTATCTACATGTGCTCTTCAGCTCACTCAAGAAACTCCACTTGACAATAACTTAATTGCCCTTTGTGCTAAACTATGTGCATATTAATTAGTTAAAGAGAGAATAGGAAAATTGAACTTAGTTCATAGTTTTTCCTACAACTACTCTTCATTATATACATATTTTTTCTTTATTGTTAGATTATATAAGACATAAAATACATTAAAGCATATTAACATGTGGACCCACAAAATACCTTTGAAAACCTGCATCTAACAAGTAATTCCCCATGGCATAAAGAAGTCATTCTCCAGACTCTCATATATTCCCAAGATTTATTTTCTCTTTAACTAAATTTGCTTAACTTGTTCATGAAAAAATTAAAGGTTTTAGGGACAAAGAAATGAGTATCAGATTATCTGCACTTCTTTTGTGTTCTTCTCTCTCTTGAGAATCTTCAATAGGTGGGAAGTATGTTTCCTTAACAGGTCTAATAAAATGCCTATTTTACTTAGGAAAAGGTCTTTTTTTCTGGTGTGTTTTACCATTCACCATATGTGAAAGTTTAAACTGTTGTCCTGTGAGGAACAAAGAGTTTCCTGTAATTAGTTTTGCATTTTAGCACAAACTCCCTCTTTGAGTAATGGAGGATGTTTAGTGTTTCTGAATTCTTCCTGTCTATTACTGCCTGTATAAGTTCAGGCAATTGAGTAGAGAGGGCAGATGCTGCTTTATATTGTCTTGATAGGAGATACAACTACTTTAACATCACTCAATACCTACAGTTTTAATCTCAGGTAGTAAGCTAAGTCACATATCTAACTTTTCTCCAAAGTGAGGTTAGAAATTTAGAAAACCTGAACATCAGTGTATTTATGCAAATTTGTACATATTTGATAGAACTTTTATTAAACAAACACCATTATTTGCATTTCTAAGTGCCCTCAGTGCATTAATAGTATGGTTTGAAACCCAGCTGAACAAAGCTCTCTCATTAGCTACCTCTACAGGAAATTAATAATAAAGAGAGAGATAATCAGCAGTAGCTGGTAGGTTTTTTCCCCCTAGCTAGGTAGTAGCAATTTTTTATTTTTTTTTTTTTTTAACTGACACAACAGTAGCTAATGTAACATTTGGTTTTGAAAATATCACTCCAGTGTTGGTAGTGGAATTTTGAGGAACTATGTAGAAATATTCAATGGATTAAAACTTATCATATCTAGACAATATTTCCGTGTTTTCCAAGTACCTAAGAAATAAGAACTCACTGCTATCCTTGCAGAAAACAGGATGTCTTATGTGACTGACTTCTTTGGCTACAAATTATAAATGCAATAATATGACTAACAGTGAATTGTTCAACAAACCATTAGTCCACAACAAGCTTTAAAAGGAAAAATAAGAAGTGGAAGAAAAGTTAAAAATTATTAGGTCATACACAGTTTTTGATCCTCTAACTCCCAGATTTTCAGGCACTCTGAAGATCATAACACACTCACCTTCACATTTTAGGATAATGTTATGTGATAACTGTTAACAATACTACAATTTCACTAGCACTTACAATCCTACTCCAAGAGAAACCAGCGTCATTTGAGTGATCTTCACCAAAAAAAAAAAGAATATTGAACTCCTGCTAAATACTCTTATTTGCGCATTATCAGTGATCAAGGGCTGAATGAGTCCTCATAGCCTTTGTTAAGATTTCTGTTCTTTAAGAAAACAAACAAACTAACAAACAAAAACTAAAAAACAACCTCAAAACCTCTTGGTAGCTTTTGCAAACCTCATTATTTCTTAAGACCAGACAGATGCGATAAAAAGGCAGCAAATATATAAACTGTTTCTTTCTTCTATAACTTCAGTTAAATAGGATGAAAGTTCTTTGTCTTGCTCTTTTCTCTAACCTCATGCTGCAGGTCACTACAGTAATGATCTCTCACAGCTGGTTCCCTCATTAAGCTCCTAAGTGATTATATCTTACTAGTTCTCTTATGTAAAACCCAAAAGTTAGATACATGATGAAATAACTCCTTGGATCATATTCACATGTAGAGTTCAAGTATGACACATACAACTTTACAGATTTAGAAATAATATGAGGAAGGAATCCTACTGACAATTTCACCAAAGTGTACTCACACAAAAATTTAAGAAGGAAGCAGAAATCCTCTTTCCCTATTCATGATGTAATACTGAAGGAGGTAATCTGCTGCACTGAAATTATTAAATAAAACAGAGGATATTGCTTCTTCTTGTCTCATCCGTAAAAATAGTACCTGCAGATGATTGGACTGAATAATGCAAAGGATTTTCATGCTGAATCCCACCTCTCTTTAGTGTTAGAATTGTTTTCCCATATTAGTGAACTGATCAAAATATTATCGATCCTTTCCACATGAAAAAAATTGGTCTCCCTGTTTGTAGTTTCCTATATTGATACTTGGGACTTTACGAGCCCCTGAAGTCTTAGAAGTATGTTTATATCACTCCAGCAAAAGCTGGAGCAGTTGTCCTCAGTTCAGGAACTGGTGGCATTAACAAAACAGATTTCTTTATTACTGTCTACTCATCACCAGTCCTGAAGCCTGAATATTTTTTCAGTATGCTTTTTTCTCTTTTCTTGAATGCCATTTTTCTTTCTCTTCTTCCAAAATAATATTCACATCCCTGAATTGTTATGTTCCATAGATATTCTTCTTCTTTCCTAATTAAATGTGCGTATTTCAATGTATTTTCTTAATGGTGTAAGTAAGTTTACTTACAACACTCTTCTTTAGAATCAAACAGAAACCATATTTTAAATGCGTTTGATCTCTGAATCTGTTCCTTCTCTGAAATCCAGCTCTTGGTGAAGTTACATCAAAATGTGCAACTTTTGTTTTCAAGCAAACTTTTTCTACTTCAATGTCTTGTTAATCATTATTGGGCCTATATTCCTTCAAATATCCCAATAACTTGAATTAATTTGATAACGACTAAACCTGTGTAAGGCTGTATGAAAACACCATGGCATCTGTGAATTTGTGATTTAGCAATACCACTAAAACACTTAAGTTTCATACATTTATTTTGTAGTACAATATGTTCACAGCTTTTCTAGCATATGCTCTGTAGTCTTGAGTCTCCTAGGCTTGCTCTCAGGCCAACGATGTTGTTTTGTCAGAGAATTATAGAATGAATCATAGAATGGTTTGGGTTGGAAGGGACCTCGGGAGGTCATCTAGTCCAACCCCCATGCAGTGGGCAGGGACATCCCCAACTAGATCAGGTTCCTCAGAGCCCTGTCGGGCCTCACCTTGAATGCCTCCAGGGATGGGGCCTCAACCACCCTCCTGGGCAACCTGTTTGAGTATTCCATCACCCTCAAAGGCCTTGCACAAGTCTAGATAGGTAACATCCACAGGTTGTCCCTTGTCCACTGAGGTAGTCACAGTATCATAGAAAGCCACTAGGTTTGTCAGACAGGATCTGCCCTTAGTGAAGCCATGGTGACTGTCTCTGATCACCTCCCTCTCCTCCATGTGCCTTATCAGACCTTCTAGGAGAATCTGCTCCATGA